>JAHBCN010002085.1:0-99967 GCA_019359885.1 Listronotus oregonensis
AAAGAAGTTGTTAGTTCCTCTTTTTTAAATGTCTATATTAGATTGGTTTTGTAGTTCTCAATGTCATCTTAAAAATAGATTAAAGAACCATGATATTGATTGGCTACGCGTCTGATGCTATTTAATAATTAGGAATCATAAAGCATCGCACTTTTTTATTTATTAAAAGAGTTTTTACATAGGAAGTACTAAATTTAAAATTAATTTATTAGGTATCCATTGGGTCCTAAATTCGGCCTACTTGTATTGCTCTCGTTTACTATACAAAAAAGAGAAATGATTAAATGGAGTAGGTTTTGCAGGATTTAATGCTGATTTTGACTGTGCAGTTAAATTTTTCTTAAAAATTTAGTTCCAAAGATATTAGCAAAAAAGTGAAAATCGTCGATTTTAATTATTGCTTGTAATTCATCTGTTTTAATTTTGACATGTTATAAACTATGACATTATAAGAACATTTTTGGGGTGATTAATTTGTTTTAATTTTGACATGTTTTAAACGATGACATTATTAGTACATTTTTTAGGACAAACCTTTTGCCACCAATTTTTTTCTCCAATCGTCTTTTGTTTTTTACTTACTAACCAAAACTTTCGATTTTTATAGGGCGGTCATCTTTGTTTTTTAGAAATTTAAATAACTCTATAAATTTCCTTTTCAGTAATACCCCACTTGCCACAAAACAGTTTTAAAAATATTTTTGGAAAATAATTTTTAATAATACATTTGGCAACGTCGGCCAGACGCCTCATCAATGGGCTTCGTGTCAATTTCCCTTATAAAGATATGACATAAATATGTATTTTTAAAACAAAGGCAATATTATTTTATAAAATATTATTTTTGCTCTGGTTAATTCTTTTTACAAAACCAAATCTAAGCCATCAAAAAAAAAAAAAAAACATGAGATAGAAATTCGATAATATGAAGCTTAGGGGCACTAACAAAAAAATTTGTTGTAATTTTGACAAACTTTTGTTTTGCTAACTAGTAATTTACATACTTAATAAACCTTTTATTTCATACCTTGATTTTTATGGTATTTATTTACAACATAATCCAGTAAATGAAGGGAAAAAGCTGTAAATAAACCTGTAGATTTTTCCTTGTGGCGCAATTCTTAGGTCTTAGAGAATGCTTTTGAGCGAAAAAATCAACATTAACAGGTGGGTAAGGGCTGAAAATGGCCCATCAAGGCCGAAAAATGGGATTCCCGCTAATATCTGTCAAAATATGCGAATTGAAGGATTTTTGTTTAAACAAAAAATGTAGCTTGCCTTGTACAGAAATGATCCTTATAATTATTTTCCAAAAATCAATTGTTTTTGAAATAACGGGACCCAAAAGTACCCTCGTTTCAGCTGCCGCTCTACCGCTAAAATGCCGCTATCTTCATGGATTTACTTATAAGCGGACGGACAAATTGTTTCATTTCTCGGACAATAATGTACTTTTTAATCATTTAAAGTTTATTGGAATGAAAAAACCCGTACCTATCATTGCATATAAGTTTGGGTCCATTCTGACTTTTCTAGAATATTAAAAAAGTGGTCAAATTTTTTTTTACAATATTTTGAGAGTATCCCATTAATTTATTAATATTTTTCAAAAAAATGGTTTGTTATTAACATTCCTTTTTTATAATAAGACCTTAGTAAGTGTTCAATGACCCCAGAAAATTTTCTTCACCATCTTTCTTGAGTTTTGATAAAAAATTGTTTTGCCAACTGCATTTTTAGCCGTTTAGCCACATCTATCCAGTGTGAAATGTATGGATGTTTCGACGGCCGGTGTTTCGAAAAAAATGGTAGGAACTATTTTTTTTTGCGAGAAACTTATTTTTTGGGACTTTGGGGGGCCATTTTCAGCGGGTTCCCACGCCGGAATCGTGATAAATTTTTTCTCGTTCGAAAGCATCCGCGAAGACCTAAGAATTGCACCACAAATGAAAAGGAAAAACTTACCCCCTTTGAATAGTAGGCAATAAGTTAACCAACTGTACTTTTAAAAATCCCACATATTGCAAAAAATATTCGTTGTAAATAAATGTCTTTTGCAAATAAATATCATAAAAATTAAGACTTAAAATTAAAAAATTCATAAAGTAGATGAATTAGCCGTTAGCAAAACAAAATTTTGTAAGGAATACAACAAACGTTTTTATAAGTACGCGTAATCGTCATATAACCAATTTGCTAGCTTCTGGTTTTTATATGATAGCCACGAAGCGCAGTGATGAGGCGTCGCCAAATGTATCGTTAAAAATTATATTTCTGAAATATTTTTTATTTGTTTATGGAAACTTGGGTATCGTTACAGAATAAATTTAAAGAGCCATATAAAAATAGAAAGTCATTGTTAGTAACTAAAAAACAAAAGATGGTGGAAGTGTCGGTGTGTTAAAATTCTCTTACTTATTTTTAATATAATTGGATTTCTAAAGGGATCTTAAAACAAAATATTTTAGTAGGCTATGGTTTGGCATTAAAAAAAAAGAAAAAAAATCAAAATGCGATTACTGATAATATTAATTTACCAGGCTACAGAAAAAAAGTTACAATATCTGTAGTGAGACGAACGCGGGAATGCATCCCTGTGAGACTTTTACTATCTTAGGGGCTTTAGTCCGGTTTCAGACTAAACTTGGGCCGGATAACTGCCCGCGTTGAGCCTTTTCTCGAAGGTTATGTTGTGTCACTGGACATTTCTTAAAAGTCGGCTCTCTATCACCCAAATGCTCTGCGACGGCGCGTATCGCGCTTCACACGGCGCTGTTCAAGCGTTTTGCAAGCATTGTTTGCTACTACGTTGGGTATATCATATTCCGTAAAATATTGCGGGGTGCCGGCACATTCGGGGTTGCCGAATAGTACCTGGACCACCCCACACCTACTTGAGGCTCGTAGGCAGCCTTTAACACAATGTCTTGCTGAATAACGATTTTCGGGGATTTTGAGCTATTTTTAGAAAGCCTTAAAGTGGCGCCCACATCTTGCTGAAAACTCTTCGTAGTATTGGGGTTATTTTCGCCCTTAACCCATCTCGTAGCAGGCTGTGCCTTGTCTGGTTTTAAAGGGGAAGAATGGATCTTTACTCCTGCATAGTTAAAGGAGGCGGTTAACGCCCCGGAGCCCTGATATTCCCCCGTGATGGCGGACAAGGGAAATTTACGTTCCTTAACACAGTTTTCTTTATTTTTCTTTGACCACTTGGTATAGTGGTAAGGGTAATGGTTCATAAAACTGGTTGCAGTCAACCAGAGGGATTGCGCTACCTTTGCACCCTCAACGGTGTTTATTCCCCTGTGTGTCACAAGGGGGTAGAGAGACAGAATGTACGCGGCGCTTCAACGATCTGCCTCTAACCCTTGAGGCGCTTCATACCTTTAAAAGATTTTGTTAAAGATGGTAAAAGAAATTTCTTTCAAAAATGTATTAATACCAGAACAAAAAGCAAAGTTAAATTAATAAAATATTTTTTTATTATAACAATTCAGGAATACAAGCATCAAATGAATAAAAACCAGCAAAAACCTTAAGAAAGAAAGTTAAGAACTTAGAAAAAAACTAATTCGAATTGAAAAGGGACAAATTTCTATCGAAATTATCAATATAAGTATTTTTATGTAATATATTTTTTTAATATTTACTATTTTAATAAAATAATTTACTTTACCTATGCAAATACCAAAAATAAGGCACTGATAAAAAATTACCTTATGAAAACCCAAACACTACTGAGCTTGGTTTTAAATACACACTTTTGTTTTGATACATCACGCGATTGACTAGTTTTTATTTTTCCCTTATTCTGTTATCGGTAATACTTACACTTACCCTTCGATAGGGTTTGACAAGTTCCTCAGCAAGCAGATGGTGAATTTTGGCATCCGTTAGATCTTTCTTTGACGGGTTGTACTCTAGTTCCTGCATGTCAATATTCCATGTGCTGGAGTCAATTTGACTTAGGCTGGAACTTAAATAAAAAAAAAGTTATTAATTTTTTTATTTTTTACTTGGTAAAAGTAGTCCTGTCTACTAATATAAAACAAAAATTGTTCTTTGTGAATGTTACCTGGATTGCTAAGTTGTTAATTTTGGAACAGAGGTGCTGTCTATCAACCGAGGGCAACCGTAATATGGTAGTAGAGCTAGAAGCTTTAAAAGTGCTGAATAATGGGTACCCTTAAAAAGTTAAAAAAAAATGGAGCATTTAGTGGTAACATTTAATTTACATTTTTACGGTTGCCGAAAAAGAAGTTATTTATATGCAAATATATTTATAAGCAAATCCTTGAGTCCCACAATGAAGAAGTGTGAAATAAAAAAAAATTTGATTAGTTCTAAAATGCTTTTACGGCTCATTAAAAAATAATATATATATATATATATATATATATATATATATATATATATATATATATATATATATATATATATATATATATATATATATATATATATATATATATATATATATATATATATATATACGTAAAAACTTCTATTAATTTCTTTGATTATATTTACGTGGCATCTGTAGCCTTTATTTTTGGAGATAGAAAAAAAAGTTTTTATAAAAATCAAAGTTTTTTTCCATATTATCTTTTAAAATTATTAGTTAAAAAATATTGCAATAAAAAAAATATAGGCAACTTTAACTTTTTAAAATGAAACATCCTGTATTTTATACGCTACAACGAAAGATCTTATTTTTCTGATTTCAAATATATATGCATTGATGATTTTGGGTAAACCATTTTTGAGATATTTTAGCTTAAATTATAAATTTAAAAGGAATCATACTGTATTAAGAAAGCCATGAGAACAATAAAATTGTTATGATAAATTTGACGTCACGATATTGTAAAAAGTTTATCATTTTAACTATTAAAAATGATTTATATTGCTTTCTTGTCGATGGGCTGGCTATTCAAAAGAACAAAAAATCGCTATTGGTAGTCTTTTTATGGCAACAATAATAATATAACGACAGTGCAAAGGGAATATGACTTATTATATCCATCTATAGATACGATAAAATACATAGTAAGAAAGTTTAGTGAACGAAAAAACTTTAAAATAAAGAAAAGGACTGTAGCACAAAATGGAAACGAAGATTTGGATATCCTTGTTTTTTTTAGGATAATTATTATACTTTTTTTATTAGACTAGCACTAACTACTTTTAATAATTTTAGAAAATCCTAAAACCTGAGTATGCATTAAAAATAGCAAGGTTTATGCAGCAGGATTTAGAGTTTTTAAATAATTCTATTCACCGGACGAGTGTTCCTTCGTTCTAGCAGGCATGTTTAATCGCAAGAATAAACATTAATGGTCCAGAGAAAGCCTTCACCAAATTCAGCAACATAACAATTTTATTGTTTTCATAGCTTTTTTAATACTAATATGAAACTTTTTTGCAATTTATTTATAATTTAAGCTAAAAATTTTAAATATATATATATATATATATATATATATATATATATATATATATATATATATATATATATATATATATATATATATATATATATATATATATATATATATATATATATATATATATATATATATATATATATATATATATATATATATATATATATATATATATATATATATATATATATACATATTTGGAATCAGAAAAAATATCTTTCGTTGTAGCGCATAATAAACAGGGTGTTCCAGATTCCATGTAAATATAATCAGACCCTGTACATGAACATTTATTAATTTCTCGTCTATTACACAAAAATCCATAAAGTTAGATATTTGTATAAAATTAAAATACATTAAAACTAAATAATATTATGAATTTAACTAAAGAAACGTTATTTCGGAATTATTGCCAACCCAGAAATCCCAAAGATATATTTTTAAGCTCCTTTGTGAGTATAATATTATCACTTTGTGACTGGTTGTATGACTGTACAGCCTAATGCCAAAAAAACTGTGAAACCACTTATAGCTAAATTATTCTACACGTCATAAATAAATCTATTAGGATATTTTGCTGCATAATTTGGTGGCAAAACTAAGTACTATTTACAAGCCTATCTAGTAGCTATTTTAGCTTAAACAGAACCCTCATGCACTAGCAGAAATCTACAAAATAAAATTGCCCAAAATTAGGTACCTACATATAAATATTTTGATGTTAAAGTATTGTTACAAATTAAAAATAGTAAATGTAAAGTTGAAACCGTACTATTGCAAAAAAAGATAATATAGGGTCTATTTAAATACTTGGCATCATATAGTTATAAATTATCCCGTAGATTTTTTTGCTTGAGATATATTTGGTTATTTTTATACCGTAAAAAGCAAATATTTATCAGTTTACTGAACTTATACACCGATTTAAAAAAATATAGTAAGATAATATGGCGTTAACATTATACTCTAATTTTAATGCTGTTTAAAAGGGTATTTTCATATTTTAACGGGATAAGTAACAAATGTTCGTATCTTGTTCTTAAAATTTTCAAAATCTTATAGGGTATACAAGCGATTACTGCAGCCCAATTTTTCTTTTAATTGTTTTTTTTTCTAAGTCTGATTTAATACATGCCCCTTGTTAAAGCTTAATATGAATTATTGACTTTATTTGCACTGTATGCTGTTTTGCATCTAGTTCTATAGGTATGAAAAGAATTATTTAATTGGCAAAATTAAAGTAATTTTTTTCGCTTTTTTTACGCTAGAAATATTTAAATGGTTTATTTCAAATTTGGGAGTTGACGATAGTTTTAAGATTAAACCCATTTTTTTTGGGGTATTTTTAGAACCTATATCAAGCTATACATAAGGGCCCCATTTCAAATTATTCTTCCATGTCGTTGGCGAGGTATTATTAAACAAAATTTTAGTTAAAAAATAAACCATATTTTATTCACATTTATAACGCGTTTTGTGAACCTGTGTAATTTTTCTTTAATACATGCTGAAAATTTGGAGTAAGGGAATTTCGACCTAAGCAGTGACATTTTACGTTTTCAGTTGTGGCTTTTGAATACACAGGGTGTGTCGTAAAGAAAATGCTGTATCCATTCTCCATAGTCGAATACTTCTTACCTTGAATTTTAAGCACGCACTGAAATAACATTAAGATGAATAATTTATGGCTTATTTTTTAAGCAAAATTTTATGACCTAATATCTCATAAAGGTCACGTTAGAAAAAATTGAAATTGGTAACTTATGTATAACGTAATATACGCTTTTAAAATACTTTTAAAAGAGTTGTTTTCCGATAGAAAAAAATATTTAAAATTTATTGATAAATTGAAGTTACATTTATAATGTCATATTTTAAATTTGAAACATACTGTGTAAATATAAGTCTGGGCATTTTTGTTTTAAATAACTTACTTTTAATTTATATTTTTTTTTAACTTAGTGAACTGCACTGTATGTAATGAATAAAAGTATTTTGGCATTATATACATGATTTAAGCATAAGACATCGTAATGTTATAGGTTGTACCATAAAATATAAATATCGTTTTATTTTATATGGGTCAATATTGAACTAGCTATTTTTTTATTTAGTTTACACGACTGCGTATGTTTATTTTAATGTCATCAACTATTGAATTGCTTTTTAGCGAACGGCCTGAGTTATTATTATTTAATTTATTTTAGAAAACCTTGATCCCATTAAAATATTTCTACCGACTTCACAAAGGCATAAATAATTTTATTTCCATTCAAATGTAAACAATATGTCTTGTAAAATTTGTTTTGGGCAATCTTACTAAAGGCTAAATCCTTACTTTGCCAAAAATACTTTATTAAACGGCCAGTGCCGGGGTTAGTTTACCAAGTTAATAACTTTTCTCCGCACCTTCCGTTGAGGTTACCCGTTGAAGTGTAGTTTCTGAAGATGGCCGACATACTTTCAGTATTCGATATATTGCCTATGGTAGAAGCGTTTCGTCGCATATAGTCCATGGCATCTTTCATAGCTAACTTGGAATAGGTTTCTAGAATTTTGGGTTCGGCTCCTTGATGATTCCGTAACAGGTATGGTCGTATAAATTTGTTATCAAATCGCTTAAACCTAAAAAGAAATCAGATTATTAATAAATGCATAAGTACGAAGGCCATTCTTAAAAGTTTGGACAAAAAAATAGGCAGGGTTAGTTCATGTCAGAACCAGAAATTTCTGGCTAACTATTAAAAAATATTTTTTTACTACTTCATTTAAACAAAACCATTTATAGTCTAGGAGAAATCGGCGCATGAGTACCAAAAACTATTCCACCCCAATTTTTTTATACGATCCTCTTTAAATTGCCCTACTGATGATATAAATGCATGTTGCCATGAGGCAACCTGGTGCCATATTGTATAAACCGAAACTGTTTAAACAATTGCAAGGAGTTTTTATTTTCCAACCAGCAAATTTTTATTTTTTTTATGAAATACAAAAAAAAGATCTTATGACTTTACACGATAAAGTTAATATTTTTGGAGATATAAATTTTTAAAGGTTCACAAAATCTCAAATTTGGGTCTTTTGACCCATGAAAAATTTATAAAAAAAAAGAATGAAATATAGAAAAATATATATATTTTTTTATTCCTTATAAATAGTTAATAATTTTCTTAATAGAGATTTAAAAAACTTTCATTGTTTTATTGTTTTTATCTGTTTTTTGATTGTTCATTTCGCGCGCTTACAAGTATGCGTCCCTTACCTTTAAGTATCGCCGTCTCTCTGACTCATACGCTGTATCGGCCTCTCTGTGTCCTAAATCACTATTTATTATTAATCTTAAAAACTATAAACTTTATAAAACTGTTAAAAAAAAGCAATGTTTATAATAATTAAATTATCTACAATTTGTTTTTATAAGTTTTTTTCTGAAATCAATTTTTCAAAAGTTATTACAGCTTCATTTTACTTGTTAGCGCGTAATAAACAATCAAAAAACAGGTATAAACAATGAATTTTTTTCAAATCTTAATTTAGGATATTATTACCAATTGTATAAGGAATAAAAAATAAATATATTTTTTTTATATTTTATCTTTTTTTTTATATAGTTTCATGGGTCAAAAGTACCCAAATTTGAGATTTTTAGAACCTTTAAAAATTGATATCTCCAAAAATATTAACTTTATCGTGAAAAGTCATAACACATTTTTTTTTATTTCAATAAAAAATATTAAAAAATTGTCTGGTTGGAAGAAAACAATTCCTTGCAATTGTTTAAATAACTTAGGTTTAAACAATATGGTACCAAGTTTCCCCATGGCAACATGCATTTATATCATCAGTAGGGCAATTTAAAGAGTATCATATAAATAAATTGAGGTGAAATAGTTTTCGGTACTCATGCACAGATTCTTCCTATACTATTATAATTTGCAGCTAGGTCGATCGGCGATGCCATTATTAAAAACTTAAAATATGGTATAACTTATTCCATATTATAAACTTTGATTACAATTTTTCGTTAAATTCAATTATATTTTCATATATAATAACTTTATCGTAAAAATCTGTCAAAGGTGCAATTATTGCAACATTATTAGCTGACTTACCCTTGATATTTTAATTTTATGTAAAAAAAAAAAAACTCATTAGGCCTTGTCGAAGGTAAAAATGTCATTGTATCATAATAATATTTATTTCAACCTATAGCTAAAGTATATCCAAACATTTTTTTTTATAACCACTAAAATTATTTGGACTAATGTAAAACATTTTATTTATTTTATCACGGTAAGTTTGTTGGACGAAAAATAATAGGCATGCGTTAGGCATGTTTTCACTTGGTTTTTAAAATATAAGCCTCTCATTGCTAAGCATATCTTTCATTCAAAATTTGTTGCAATAAATGTCTTAAATAATGTGTATGAATAATTTATTAAACGGTTTTATATTAGCCCATTTAGCATAAGTAACCTATAATAAGCTCCATTTTCCTCTTAGTAGATATTTTTATGCACGAATGCATAAAACATTGAGGATCGATGCTAATGAGATAAATGTAAATCGTTTCCTTTTAGATTTTCAGATTTCTAGTTAGTTAAGACAGCGGTAGTAATAGAAACGAAGGTGAAACCGCATTACCGCGTAAAAGAGTAAAGTTATAGATTATTTTGAAGCATCCGCTTGAAAATCAACTAAATACCTAAATATCAAAACCCGGTAGGTCACAGCCCTACTTAAAATTGACCTAAAAATGGCATCTGATTTAAAACATAAATTTTCATATTTGTTTTTTTTAAACAAGATCAGACACTAAAAAGGCTACAAAAATAAGGATCAAAATCGATGACTTTTTTCATATCCCGGTGTGTCCATTGACATCTCTTTATCAAACTCAATCATGTCCCTCACGTCCAATCAGGGTAAAGTATGGTATACAAAACGGCTGTCATTTCCATGAGTTATAAGGAGTGAATCACGTGGCCATTTTTGTTTTATTGTACATTATTAAAAAAAATACGAAAATAATTTAAATATACATGTTGTGGATCTGGACTATGCACGAAAAAAAAAAGAATATGAAAAGCCCAAATAAAATGAGCCAAGGAGAAAGCTAGAAGGAAAGTAAAACACCAGCCAGAGCTGTCAAAACTTGATGTACTTCAAGTAAATTTTACTTGAAGTACTTTTTTACTTCAAATATTTACTTCAAGTACTTTTTATTAGGAGGTACTTGTACTTGTACTTGATTAGTTTTATGAAGATAATTGGATTTTTACTTGACCAAAGTAAATTACTTGAAGATTTATTTAAGTACTGAAGTATTACGATGTACTTTAGAAAGAAAAGTACTTCAAGTAAATAAAAAGTACTTGTCAAGTATATTTATGTACTTCAAGTATTAAGTTTACTTGTCAAGTACTTTGGTGTACTTCAAGTACTTTGGTTTTACTTCAAGTACTTTGTTTTACTTCTACTTTGTTTTATTAAGTCTTTGTTTACTTCAAGTACTTGTTTTACTTCAAGTATCTTGGTTACTTCAAGTACTTTGGTTTACTTTACTTGATTTACACAGCTATACATTTTTAATGAATACTTGTTACTTTACTTGAAGAATATTTTAAAATCAAAAACTTGGTACTTGATTGAAGTACTATTTAAGAGTACTTTGACAGCTCTGACACCAGCAAAGTAGTGCTATAATCTAGATTCTGAAGTACAGGATTTTTGAACTAAATGGCATTACATTTCTCAACTTAAATATTATAAAAACAGAATAACGTTGGACTGAATAAAGAGACAGAAGAGACTGTCCTAAATAATCCGGAAACCGATGGAAGCCATGAAGGAAGTTTTAGATTTTGTGTAATTTTTAAATAAATTATTTTAAATAAATAATATTTTGCCTAACTTTCTGGTTATATAAAATATTATTAAGTAGCTACATCCTTTCTCAGTGAGATTTCTTAATAACAGGTAAGTCCAGTAGATATTTTAACCCGGCAGCCAACTAAGTGTGATTGCAGCCACCATGTTAAAACACAGAATCCCTGGTTTGCTTGATTTATTAAAGAACCGTTTTAAAGTTATTAAAAAAGCGTTTTTTGTTCGAAGCATAACTAAATGTTACTTATATATAATTGTTTAAGTATACTTGTGAGTAGTTTTACTACTTATCAGTAAGTTTTTAATTTCAAAAATCAAGACTTCAAAATAAAGCGCTTGTTAAAATTAAAAAGTTCTTGGTAAAGGTTATACTAGAAAATACTAAAAGTTGGTAATTATATCTTTTAATACACACTTATGTCTTTTGGAGTTATCACTGAACTAAATGTACAAAAAAATAAGCGGTAGTTTTTTAAAGAGCAAACTATATAAAGTAAAGAAGTAACTTTTATTATATATATGGGTTCATTGACCCACTTAATAACTTTTTTCAGAATCATTATGCTATAAATAAAAATATACCACACAGTAAGCATAAAAATTTTTGTAACTAAATAAAAAATATTTTATTTAAAAAAAATACAAAAATTAAGAAAAAAACAAGCAAGTGTCTCTGGTTTAAAATTTTATTTTATAGATGTATCGCTTTAATATGTTTATTTATGTACCAGAAGTTTTCCTATTGGGTTATTTTTACAAGCTACTTTTCAGTCTCGTTATTGTAAAGTATTTTTATTAAAAAAATCCATAAGCCGTTATCTAACGCCTTGAAAATTTTGTACAAACCTTTTTATTAAAGTGGAATTTTAACAAGTCTAGTTTTAAATCAATTTTTGCCAACTTATGTTTTTGTCGGCTCTTTCAAGGGCTTATTGTAAGACTTTAATTAAGGACAATAAAACAAGAACACCACACCGCAGACTCAGTTAAAACATTTGCCAACAGGTAAATTAATATTTCTAAAGAGAAAGTCACGGAAAAATATGGTAAACCTAAAGATTTTTACCAAAACTTTGCATAAAAAATTTTTTTAGTGGCGGCTGCTATAGGATTTTAATTATTTTTTTTTAATCTGAAAAGTGAGACATGGGACCCCACATCAAATATATACTAGATGCTGTTGGCATCAAGAGAAAAGCTTTGGTAAAGAAAATTTTCCTTTTGGAAGTTGCAAAAAAAAAGTTAATTTTTTGGAAGCCCCCCAGAGAAAAATCTACTTATGTGTTAAAAGCGAATCCCCTATTTGTATTTTTTTTGTGAAATTGATCAAATTTTATCGTCTCAAATTTTACAAAACTTTTCTTGAAATTAGAGGCATCTAAAATATTTCCATAACAAAATGGTTGAGTGGAAAAATTTTAACTGACTATGGTTTCAGAAAAACATAGATAATTTTGCGAAATTTGAAAATTAAAAACAAATAGAGGATTTTTTTCCCTCCTAAAAAATTAACTTTTTTTGCAAATTTTAATTTTTTTTTCCAAAAAAGTGTCCTTCTTTGATCCAACAATATCTGGTACATATCTAGTATGGGTATCTTGTTTTATATAAAAACTTTAAAATCATAGAGCCGCTACTGTTTTATATAGAGTAATTAGCAGATATTATGCCCTATGTATAAGTATATTAAAAAAAATAAAATATAGTAGAAAGAAAGCTTTCGCTGAAACATACCTTTAAAAGGTTTAAATTTTGTACAAGAATTAAGCGTAAGTAGAAACAAGTTTAAAATTATAGGTTTTTACTACATAAGGTTAAAATAAAAGTTGACAGTTTTCTTGGATACGCTATTTAGCTAAAATTAGTAAAGTTTGCGTAAAAAAATTATAACAGGTTTGGTTTATGAATATTTAACGTTTTCGAAAATGAAACAAAAAGTTTGGTATATCATGAGACAATCTACGATGGCTTAAAGCCTAAATAATAACATCCATGAGTATATTAATAAGTAAGAGAAATTATATATATAATATATATAATATATATATATAAAATATATATATAATATATATATATATATATATATATATATATATATATATATATATATATATATATATATATATATATATATATATATATATATATATATATATATATATATATATATATATATATCATGACATCCTAAATTTGCTACATAGTAAACACTTATTTAATTTTCTTTATAGTCCGGGTAAATCTGTAATTCAACGTTAAATGATTTTGAAAGTACTTGAATCGAGATGAAACCTTTTGCATTCTCTTTAAAAAGAGATCAACCACAAAGTGTCGGAAAGGGATATGGGATACTACGAAAGGGGGTGTTTTTAACTCCATTTTTTTTACCCTACACCCCTAAAAAATAGATTTCGCTAAAAAAAAGGTTTTTTCCCATTTTTCATGGTACCTACATATATTTTTTGGGCCACTAAATTCAAATATAATATCAGAAAATACATTTGAGGGCTAAGAAGAGATAAATTCACTCTTTTTCTACTCCCTACACCTCTAAAAAATTAATTTCGCTAAAAAAAGTTTTTCCCCGTTTTTAACGATAAATATAGGTTTCTTGGGCTTCTAAATTCGAATATTATAATATAAATTACATTAGGGTTGTAGGGTGTAAAAAAGGGTGTATTCAGCCCTTCTAAGCCCTCAAATGTAATTTTTTATATTATATTCAAATTCAGTAGTATTTATCTTTAACAACGGGGAAAACCTCTTTTTAGCGAAATGTATGTTTTAGGGGTGTAGGGTGTAAAAAAGGGTGTATTTGGCCCCTCTAAACCTTAAAAGTAATTTTTAACATCATATTTGAATTAGGTGACCCGAAGAACCTATATGTACAGGGTCTTTGATTATATTTACGTGGCTTCTGGGACCTTTATTTTTGAAGACAGAAGAAAATGTTTTATATAAAAATTGTAGGATTTTTTCCATATTATCTTTTGAAATAATCAGTATAAAAATATCTCAATAAAAAAATTAAAAAATATAGGCAACTTCAACTTTTTTAAATGAAACTCCCTGTATATTATGCGCTCAACGAAAGATCTTTTCTTTTTGATTTCAAATATATATATATATATATATATATATATATATATATATATATATATATATATATATATATATATATATATATATATATATATATATATATATATATATATATATATACATTAATGATATTTGGATAAACCATTTTTGAGATATTTTAGGTTAAATTATTAATAAACTACAAAAAAGTTTCATATTAGTATCAAGAAAGCCATGGAAAAAATAGGATTGTTATGTTGCTGAATTTGGTGAGGATTTTCTCTGGACCCATAATGTTTATTTTTGTGATTAAACATTGTTGCTAAACTAAAAGAAGACTTGTTGGTGAATAGAATTTTATTTAAAAACTTTGGATCCTGCTGCATAAACCTAGCTATTTCCAATGCATACTTAGGTCGGTCCTGCATGTTTTGTTCAGGAAGGTTCTGAACGGACATAAATTCATAAGGATAAAATTTGTAAAATTTTAAGGTTAAATAAATTTTATAATCTGTTTTATTAAGTTCAGATGCCGCATCCGAGATTGATATTTCAGGATTTTCTAAAATTATTAAAAGTAGTTAGTGCAAGTCCAATAGAAAAGTTATAATAATTATCCTGAAAAAAGGAGGATATCTAAAACCTTGTTTTCATGTCGTGCTGCAGTCCTTTTCTTCATTTTAAAGCTTTTTCGTCCATTAAACTTTCTTACTATGTACTTAATAGTATCTATAGATGGTACCCGTTGTTAAGGATATAATAAGCAATATTCCCTTTGCACTGTCGTCACATTATTATTGTTACCATAAAAAAGACGCATAATAGAGATTTTTGTTCTTCTGAATAGCCCATCGACAAAAAAGCAATACAAACTACTTTTAATAGTTAAAATGATAAATTTCAACTTTTTACAATATCAATACGTCAAATTTATTAAAACAATTTTATTGTTTTCATAGCTTTCTTGATACTTATATGATTTTTTTCCAATTTATTTATATTTTAGGCTTAAATATCTCAAAAATGGTTCATCCAAATATCATCAATGTATATATATATTTGAAATTAGAAAAAAGTTTTTTTTATTGTAGCGCATAATATACAGGGTGTTCCATTTAAAAAAGTTGAAGTTGCCTATACTTTTCCATTTTTTTATTGCGATATTTTCTTACTGATGATTTCTAAAGATAATAAATGGAAAAAAACCTACAACTTTTATATAAAACATTTTTTTCTGTCTTTAAAAATAAAGGCTCCAGAAGCCACGTAAATATAATTAAAGACCCTGTACCATTGAAAATGGGAAAAAACTTTTTTTTGCGAAATGTATGTTTTAGGCGTGTAGGGGTAAAAAAGGGTGAATTTAGCCATTTTTGGCCCTCAAATGTAGTTTCTAATATTATATTTGAATTCAGTGGCCCAAAAAACCTATATGTACTATTAAAAATGGGAAAAAACTTTTTTTTTACCAAAATGTATTTTGTAGGGTGTAAAAAAATAGGGTAAAAACACCCCTTTCGTAGTAGTCAATGTCCCTTTTCGACACTTTGTAGTTGATTTGTTTCCTAACAAAATGCAAAAGGTTTCATCTCGATTTATGTACTTCCAAAATCATTTCTAGGTTTAAAGTATTTTTTAACAGATTTACCCGTATTATTAGAACCTATACAGACTACTGGTTTTAGCATTTATGCCTTACCCCAAAATATTTCATTTTTAGGGAAATAAATTTTAAATGGATATTTTCTATTTACGTTTTAGTTATTATCTTCTGTGGTAGTTATTTTGTATTTAATCAATTTAAGTTAATATCCGTAGATCATGCCAAGGTACCTATATATGTTTTTTGCAAGTCTGGTAATTTACATTTTTAAAAACAAATTTAGCCGTTCCTTGCTACTTAATAAAAATAATAAAATAAAAATTGATTTATAAAAATAAACAGATGAAATGTAGCTACGAAAATATTGAAAACTCTGCTAAAAATAATTCCTATAGGTATTTAAAAAGAAAACTAAATTTAAAATTTTTACCTATAACGGTAAACTATTTTAAAAATTTAAAATATGTTAAAGACAAAAATCAATTGTAAGTTTAACTATTAAACCTGTACCAAAAAGACCACCAGTTAAACAGGAAGAGGACGTAGACAGAATATGAGAACACAGAATCAGTTTTCGTAAGAATAAAAAAGATTTTTTTATGCTTTACATTAAATATAACCCAGCCACAACTAAAATAATAATAACAAAATCCTACATGTAAATAAAAATTGTAAAAAACTGTCTCTTTTCAAATCTAAGAAAATTAAATAAATGTAAAACATATTATATAACCAAAATAATTAGTTGAAAATTATTAAAATAATAACATAACTAAACATTTTCAGTAAATATTGGTAAAAACATTGCCACAAACATTTACCACCTAGAAAAATATTAATTTTTATATTATATTAGCCCAACGAATCTTCAGTGCTACCAAAAGATACGTTACACAAGTAAAGTAAATGAATCAAAAGTATTTTAGTACCTTTTGTTTTTTTAAATTAGAGTTTCGGCAAGTAACGATTAAATCAATTAATGTTTAAGATATTAACTCACCTATCTCGGATATGATAGTTACCATGTTGACCAACTA
Source organism: Listronotus oregonensis (assembly GCA_019359885.1). Classification (NCBI taxonomy): domain Eukaryota; kingdom Metazoa; phylum Arthropoda; class Insecta; order Coleoptera; family Curculionidae; genus Listronotus; species Listronotus oregonensis. The sequence continues at coordinate 17,061 of JAHBCN010002085.1, forward strand.
TGTCTTCTATAGCAGCCATAGCGTGGTCCATCAGCTAAAAATACAAGAAAAATATAGCATGTATAGCTTAAATTCTAAAATGTAAATTGCAACAAAGTTATTTTAAAGTATTTTATATTTTGGCTTTACATTCTATGTAAAAAAAAAACAGTAAGTTTTTATGTTGTATTTATAAAAAATATAATATTGCGTAGTGGATCATTTACATAAAAGCCTATAAATTAGGAAACAAACTTAAATAAGATAAAAAAATTAAATAATATGTATAAATAAAAAACAATTAATGTGTTTTACAGCAATGACTTTAAAGAGGTGGTTGCGCATATCAAGTAATAACTCTCCTAGCATAAAATAATTGTTGCTGATATTTAAAAAATCGACACCCTGTAGCAAGAGTTTAGTCGTATAAATAACGAATGTTAAAAGAAATAAATATACAATACCGAAAATACAAGCAAATTTGTAATTTATTTTTACAAGTATAAAACCGATTTATAAATAAATGGCCCTTTTGCTACATAGTTGATAAAATTATGATTTTAGTTTGTTTGAGGTAGGGGTCAAACACTTTCAAAAACTTTTTAATCTTTTAATATAAATAATCCAATCTTTTTAAAAGTTCTAATTACATTTTTTTAGCAGTAGATTTAATCTATGCCTACTCTCATTAAAAGGACATGTTCATAAAAGAACATATATGTTAGCATCAAACACTAAACTCTACCATACCCTAAAATGACTAGTCAGTACATGTTTTGCCGACAAACAGCGTGAAAACTTTATTTAACTAACAAATACTAACCATTCAGTTACTTTCTGTAATGCCTAAACAAACAATAAATTAAAAATAATTATTACGTTGTTTTCCTTAAACAGATTGAGGCATTACAGAAAATGACTGAATAGTATGTCAAACACTGCAATAATAAGACTATTAGGATTTTTGCCGGCAATACATGTAGTGACTAGCCATTTTATCATTATTTTAACAAATACTTCGGTAAAAGTACAGCCAAAACAGTTTATGAAGTTCTGTACTAAGAGCATTTTTATTTAGCCACCACTTTTTTCTTTTTGTCTTGCTTAATCGACTTAAACTATATAACTAAAATATCCCCCTGTTTTACATGCAAAGATTTGAAGGCCAAACTATTTAAAAATGAGTTTAAGGGTAGAAAGATTAAAGGTTTGCATTCCATCATGTTAATACAGGCGTAGTTTAAAACGGTTTACAATTTCTTCCAATCATGGAAACTATCATAAGGTTATACTTATGTAGGTACCAGAATGCAAAGAAATAAAAAATATTCAATATGTAAATTTCTTTACTAAATAAAATTTTACACCAAGATTTATAAATACTGTATCCGGAGACACCAATAAGCTCAGTTCACAGCTATAAGATTAGGTTAATTATTGACAGGGAGCGGAGTGTATGGTGGGGACATCTGAATCGATTGCAGCGCTCGCGGTGGTCAAATTTTCGTTAAATCATGCTTGATTTAAATGTAAACAACTAGATAAAAATATTAAAATTGGAGCATAATAGTTGTATAGTTAAATGTAAGAAGACTGACAGAAATAGTAACTGCAAATTTTATACATTTTCAACCATTAGTTGGAAATTAGAAAAAGGAAAAAATGAATAAATGCACGCAGACAAAAGGTGTTGAATTCAAATTACCCGCTTAGCCGAACGACTTTCGGGTTTCAAACTAAGCCGAACAACTTTTGAATTTGACGTAAGAAGAAGAAAAATTTACTCGTTTCTTGCCATGAACCGTTTATTCATGTTTTTTTCTAAAGTTTTTTAATGATTTGCCAGTTTTAAAAAGAAAAAGGTTCTTTTTAATAGAGTTTGTCAGGTAATTTTTTACTTATCGGTTCAATTACCGATTTTTGTCGGAGCACGCTAGTTTTTGAGTTATGACGCCCCAGTGACATAACCTCAAAATTGCATAAAAATTTCTAAAATTCCGCCGGGTTTCACTAAGGAGATTTAACCAGAAGTTATTCTGACATTTGTTATGTTATCCAACAGTTATTTACAGTGTTGACCAGGTTTATATACATTAATTTACGAAAAATAAATTAATTTTATAAATAATCTAACACCTCTCCCACGGTTTTCAAGCATGATTTTACGCAGCCGTCAGATGTTGTTTTCATCGTGCACAGTGTCAATACTAGAACAACATTCATTGGTAAAATTAATGGTAAATGCTTCGTTAAAAGTATTTACCAATGAAGGAATAATGCAAAGGATACAAACTGGGTATTGCACCCTGAAAAAAACATCTGCACACTATGATATTTTTACAGAAAAAAAGCGTATGCAAATGCAATAATTGTCCAAAGTGTTAAAACTTTTTAAGTAAGCTAAATATAATAAGGTACACAACAAGCGCCTTGGCTGCACAGTTCTGACCTTCATAGTCGGAGAGCCCATGACACATGTTTTATGAAGTGTTTTATTCAGGTAGAAACTCCACCTAGTTGTTTCAAAAGGATAGATGAGTGGTAATCGACCGATTGCCTGACCTTTTGACCTACCTGGGTATACCAGGAACTGCGCATGGTTTGGTTTGAAATTAACACTTTCTAAAGTGATTGAATTTTTAAGTTTTTATTTTAAACCAACTTAACTTTTCAACGGTCATTGTTGATTTTTAAATCAAACACTATTTTGGCAAAAAAAAAATACACCTTTTCTGTACGCGCAGTACCTAGTGTAGCCAGGTAGGTCAGGCAATCAGTCGATTACTTATCTGTCCGATCTAGACAAATATGTACAATTTCTAGCTGAATCAAACACTTCATGAAACATGTGTCATTGGCTCTTGGACTATAACCATTTGTCAACTTGTTGTTAAGTATTAAATAAAAAAAAACTTCTTTATAGGCTCAAAAAGAAAATCCAAGGCATGATGTTATTTTTGTTTTATTAATTTTCCACAAAAAAGTTTTTAGTATATAAACGCTAATTTGGTAGGGAAAAATCAATGTTAAATTTACGGTATACTATAATCTCTAACTTCTGTAATTAAACTAGTAAGACTTAAATAGTGTAATGTATATTTAAAATTAATAATTAGCAGAGGAGTAAAGATTAGCTCAAGCTAATAAACACGTTATTAAGTGGTTAAAGATTGTGTCAGGTTTAATTAGAGTAAGTAAGAGTGAGATAAGGATTTTAGAACGAGAAGTTTATTCCTTAAACGTAATACAGTCATAAATATATAAATTTACATTGCTTTATTTTATGTTTTTGAATAATCCTGTTATTTTAGCAATGGCAGTGTTATAAATAAAATTATAAAAGGGTTTAAAACAAACCATTAACGAGACAACTATTTAATCGCTTTATTTTTTCTATATCAACTTTAGTACAGTACTGTTTGTAATATAGTAATTATAACAGGTGTCTTATTAGATTTTCTTAAAAAAGTCCCATTAAAGCAATAAATAAAAAGTAAAATTAATAAAGAAATAAATATAAATCCATATCTCTTATGTGCAATAGAAATAACATTTAAAGGAAGCAAATTTTAATGAATTGATGAATTTTGGGACATAATCCTTTACTTTAAGGCAACCACAAAAATACTGGTTTATTTAATAATAAACAACTAAGTTCAACTTTGTAAATAAATCCAATGAAGGCTTTTGGTTAGGCCAATTTTTTACTCAAATATAAAAAAATATTTGTTTAAAAGAAGAATACCCAATACCTTATTATTTTTAGGTGCAATAACTATTGTAATTTACCTGAGATTTTTTATTAATGATTTATTCGCGATATTTGTAATTGAAGGAACAAAGCTGAAAATTAATCTGCACAGTTTTCCATTGTGGTGCAATTCTTAGGTCTTCGAAGATGCTTTCGAGCGAAAAAAAGTTTATCAACATAGACAGGTGGGAAAGGGCTAAAAATGGTCCCTCAAGGTCCGAAAAATGAGTTTCCCGCTTATATCTGGCAAAATATGCAAATTGGAGAATTTTTGTTAAAACAAAAATAAAGATCGTCTTGTAATCTATAAAAATGGTTCCCATAATTATTTTCGAAAAATCGATAGTTTTCGAGATAACGGGACCAAAAGTCCCCTCATTTCAGCTGCGCTCTACCGCTAGAAAGCCGCTATCTCCATGGATTCACTTATAAGCGGGCGGACGAATTGTTCCATTACTCGGGCAATAATGTATATTTTTTTGGGTGCCATTATGATTTTTCTAGAATATTAAAAAAGCAGTTATTCTTTTTTCTTAATATTTTGAGAGTATCTCATTAATTTATTGATACTTTTTGAAAAAATGGTTTATTACTAACATTTTTTTTAATGAGACCTTATCAAGCGTTCAATGATCCCAGAAAATTTTCTTCACCATCTTTCTTGCGTTTTGAGAAAAAAATGTTTTGCCCATATGCATTTTTAGCCGTTTCCGGAGTTCTAGAAAATCTGTAGAATAAACGCGAATCAAAAACACATCATCCATTGAAATGCTTTTCAATGCACATCATTTAAAAGCTTAGAGTATCTAGTTTGTAAATGTACTTTTTTCTTTTTAATAAAGTCCAATAATTTTTCAAAAATCAGGAAAATGCATTACACCAGTGATTCGCTAACTCACAACTAACCACATCTATCCACTGTGGAATGTTATGGATTTTTCGACGGCCGTTTTTGCAAAAAATATTGGTGTTGCGAACAAAATGGTAAGGGCCATTTTTGTAGATTTCGAGGCGATATTCATTCATTCAAAATTTTCTAATTCGCATAATTTGGCAGATATTCTCAGAAAACTCATTTTTGGGACTTCGGGGGGCCACTTTTAGCAGGTTCCCACGTCGGAATCATGATAAACTTTTTCTCGCTCGAAAGCATCCGCGAAGATCTAAGAATTGCGGTACAAATGAAAACTGTACGGATTTATTTACAGCTGGGTACTTTCAGGTCTTCAGTTACTGGACTATTTATTTATGTTGAACAAAAAAATAGGGTTTAAAAATTTCTAAAAAGGCAGCTGATATAAAAAAAAGTAAAATAAAAATGCATAGAATAATATAATTCGCGCCTTCTGGGAAAAGAGGGATCAGTCGAAAAATGGAAAATTAAGTGATGTATAAATTAAGGTAATCTAAATTATCACTTAAAACATTTTGGCAATTCTGGTAACTTTTTAAATTAAAAATTTCAGAATTTCCAAAATGTTTTAAAGAAAAAATTAAATTATTATTTTAATTATTGCTTAAGCCAACTCAATTTTTAACTTATCCCCCTTTCTCTTTACAGTTGCCAATTATTTCTAGAATCCGTTTAAAGATTAAACTTTACAGTTTAAAATTTCTAATCGTCCTCTTATTAAGCCTGACACAAACTTTAATCACTTAATAACGTGTTTATTACCATGAGCGAACCTCTACTCTTCTGCTAATAATTTATTGTACATATACATTTCACTATTTAATTGTTGCCACTTTAATTACGCATGTTAAAGATGATAGTAATCGGACCATGTGAGATTAATTTCCTTTTAACAAATTACGTTATTTAGCTGTAGGCTGCGTACTCATAATTTTAAGATAACGTTTTAAACCGTGAGGCGTCTCCTTAATATTTTTGTACAAATATTGCGCCGTGTTTAAAAAAAAATCCGAAACATTTTAAACCCTGCGAGGCACTGCAAGATACTGCGAAGCATTGCGAGATACTGCGACGCATTGCAAGATTATGCAATGCATTGTCAGACACTGCGATGTATTGTAACGTTGCGACACGTTCCGAGGCCCTGCAGCTTTGACTTATTATTAGACACTGCAACGCACTGCGAGACACTGCGTAGTATTATTGCAAGATATTGTAAAGTAATGCAAGTCACTGCGGACAATCTGCAGTGCCTTAAATAAAAGTTGCCTACGTTTTCCTTTTTTGTGTATGAGACAACTTTAAATTACTAATTTATAAGATAATTAAAAGAATACAATAATTATAATCGTCTAAAACATTACATTTTTATTTATATAAAGAGCGAGTTCCCAACCTGTTTTCTAAATTTACCTACGTATTATTGCACGGTTACTTTATAGATTACTTTCAATGTTTTATTAATTCGGGTGAAACAAAAATAATTTTTAATATTTGCTGTTGTTTACCTAAATCGGAGGTGTAAATGTTATATGTTTGTGCCAGTTAAGGTTATTCTTAAAAGTAACACCCACAAGATTAAATGGTTCTTTGTTCTGCAGAACTTGGCCGCTAATATGTAAAATGACCATCTACAAAAACTGATATACGTCAATAAGAAACGAAACTGGAAAGCCAAGAACAAAGCCTAGCTGGAAGAACGTGGAAAGAAAGTTTGTTAAAAAGTCCATCATTCACCAAGAAAATCAAGGAAAATTATCGGTATTAATGAATTATTCCATTACCTTACAAACAATCAAAAAAGAGATATAGGTCTGTAGTTAGAAGAAAGAGATTTGCATCCTTTCTTGGGACAGGTTACACACGTAAAGCTTTCCAGCTCTCCGGAAACATACCCGAGTCGTAAGAGATTTAAAAGGGGAAAGTTAAAATGTGTGCACGCTCAGGAGCACATTTTTTAAGACGATTGCCGCTATGCCGTTCAGCCCAGAGGATTTTTTGGCATTAAGAGAAAAAAGAATATATTATATATAATCTATTTAACTTTAAAAATAATATCGGACAATTTATGGGGAACTGGAACAACTGTTGGAAGAGGATGATTATCGGGAAAATCAAGAGTAGAATTGGCAGCAAATTGTTGGGCAAATAGAAAGGCTTTTCCTTTAGAGGTAGAAACAATTTTATTTTTAAAGATGGGTAAAAAAAATTGTACAAAACTTTTGACTTATGTTTTTTGCAAAGAACCAGAAGGATTTACTGCCATTGCAGCAAGAAAAGACTTTATCTTTTATCCAATTGTTAAAACGGTCTTTGGCTTCTGAGGTAGTTTAATTATACTGATTTCTTGCTTAGATGCTAGCCTGTCGGTTGTCCCGACTAGGTTTTTAAAAGTTTACAAATGTTTAATTTCGGTGAAAAGACCATTCAAGTGTTTTTTAGGTTGCAATATCTTGTTATTGACCACCTTTCTATCCTTATCATATTTTAAGCTATAGTACTTTATTAGCAAATAGTTTTGACGAAGGGTTCATCTATAGACAACTGAAAATACTGATATTTTATGTTTTTTTCTTTTTTGTATCTGGGGACACTCTACGAAAGCAATACCTAAGTATTACCATACCGTAAGTGTTCAAGAAAATATTTAAATTTAGAATCCATACCGATCATTTAGCTAAGAAACATCCATTTTTATTATTAGCATTTTTTAATTTTTTTTAAAGGTACGTTTCTATGGGGCGGCTGACACAGCGGCTACCGCGCAGCATCTGACGCAAACGCTGACGCCAGTATACCTATTTCCTATTAAGTGTAGACTCGGTGATCTGTTGTCAAAAAAGTACAGTTTTCTGAAAAAATGTGCGAAAACAAAAAATATTTTTATTGGATTTACTATTAGAAGAAATTGAGGACGAAGAAATTTTACTAAAAAGCATGTGCGAAGAAAATAGACAAGTTTACTTCCTCCAGACGGGTAGGGCCGCGGCGTCTGTAGCCGCCAGCGGTTGACGCTTGCTTCTGACGCTCCAAAAGAAACGGATAAATGAATTGTCACATAAGCAGTACTAGGCGACAGACGCTGTGCGGCAGCCTCGTGCGTCAGCCGCCCCATAGGAAACTCACCTTAAGCCTATTCCTGTTACCCAAAAGGAATTGCTTAACTACCTTAATTAACTTTTTGAGCTTTTATGGATACCCGTCTGTTCCAAATGATGTTGATATTCCTGCTCCTAACGCTTTTTTTATGTTTTTTGTTTTCAAATATTAACTTTTTTGAAGAAGCATATATTAGTAAAACCTCAATTCAAATAGCAAGCAAGACAAAATTAGAGAAACAAAATATTGGCCGAATCGTCCTGCGTGTAATACATCGTAAATTGGTTTGGCTGTACCATAAGTCAATAATTTTGCTACTGTAAAAAAACATTACAATAAATTAAGTAATATTCTAAATAACAAAAAAATTAATATATTTATTTAAATACATACTCTTTCGTGTATCCTCTCATTCATTGTCGGTTTCCTCTTCTCAGCGGTTTTTACGTTAAGAATTTTAACGAGTGGTTTTATTGTGATTCCCTAGAACAACAAATTTAATATGTTACAAATTTTATTAAGACGGTTATATCAATATATTGAACAGAGCACACAAAGGGGTCTAACAAATCTTTCTTACTAAGAAAAACCATTCAGTGTATTTAAACAAAAGAAAATATTAGGCAACAGCAGCAGTAATATTGCTCTGTTTTTGCGAACGCCTCTTTAATTGGGATGACGCACATACGTCGACAATTTTTTCAGCAGCAGCAAGACGGGTATTACCCGGTTTTTGTTTTGCGGCACGTTTGTTCGTCGTTGAAGTCAATTTGTATCAAATTTAACACAAAACTAATAAATACAAAATAAAAGTGGCATAACAAAATACCAACAAACGTATTTTTTTAATCTTTCTGGAAAATAAAACCTACAATTCTTATGTATATGATATTTGAAGTTATACATAACGCACTTGAATATATCCTACGCATATTAGTATTAAAAAAAATAAAATAATGCAGCAACAAGTATACTTCGCAAATAAAGCAGACATTTTTTAAGATCAGTGTACGTGTTTTTTAACATGTTTTAAATAATTTAAATTAATTTGTTCGTGGATTATTTAAATTGCAGTTAATAATTTTAAAAAACCATATTTATAAGAGTTTTTTTTTAAACTTAAAACACAAAAATAAAATCATTAAAATCCAACGAATATTTTAGGGTATTGTAAATAGAACATGCCAATCATGTTTTCATAAATTGTGTACCTATTTTTTAGCGTAAGACAAGCCCCAAAGCCATAGTACCCAACTATAAAGCTATTTCAATACCTTTATTTATTTTTAAATTAAATAAAACAAATGTGTAAATTTTAAAGATCATTCATGTTTTTTTAATTTATAAATATTATTACTCACTTGAAAAAATACTGTAAAATAAACCACAGCAATGGTAGTTGTCATAAACATAGGTTGCAGTGGCACAATATGTGGATCAATAAGAGTACCAAAGCAAATGCTACCGCTCCTCTTAGGCCACCGTATGACATCACAAATTTTTCTACTTTGCTAAGCTGGTGAAGACGAAAACGATTTGCTACCGCATAAGGACTATTACTCCAAAAAAGCAAAAAAAAATTATGGCTAAAAATATTTACAGTATTGTAATAAATAAAAAAAACAGGTGCAGCACAGAAGAAATAAAATTGATATTGTGGATACAAACTTATCTAAATGGCACCAAGTAGTTGGTGAGAGACTCAGGTGATTTAAAGTAATATGTCACATTGGAAAACATCAAAACAAAACTAATGATTTAACACAAAAAGTTTTCATAATTTCTTAATGATCACCTTAAATAACAGGTATAAATTGGATAAGACATTATTTATATAATTTAATAAATGAGTAAATAGAATAATATTTTATATGAAGAAAAGTGATACTTTTTATGGAGCGCTCGTGTTTAACAGCTGAACGGAGTGAAGCTAGTAATAGAGAACATGTCATAAAAGTAACTTTTTCTCCAAACAAAATATGCTGCTTTTTCTTAAACATAACTTACTAAGACAAACCATTGCGATCACATTTTTAGGGTTTTTTTTTATCCATTGTTACCAAAAATAATTTTATTGTTTCTCGATGATGGTCTCAGAAAAAGCAGTACCTCTATAGGACAAAATTGGTAAAATAAAGTTAAAATATATTTAGAATTTGAAGAAATTTGGCATAAACGCAAAGCGATGATTTTGGCAGCATTTTGGCTAGTTGAACCTAAATGTCATATTTAAATCAAGTTAGTTACATTGTGTATTTATTAAATAAAAAATAATTTTTAATAGGATATATTTATGTTTGTTATTAGTTATGCTATGTGCCAACTATAATGAAATTTTTTAAAAATATAAAAGCTTGGTCGTAAAGTTTAGGGTTACCACTTAAAAGAAGTATAATTAGTTATAAAATTAAGCTAATATTTTTACCCAAAAAGTTATTAATTATGTCACTATCTAAACTTTACGACAACTGACAATAATTTGTAGCTACCATAATGCTTTTTAGGGACTTATTACTAGTTGGAATCCTAAAAATCTAATATCCTTTTATTACTACCTTCATTAGCGATAACAATCAAACAACAATTTCTCCATTATTAAAATGGAAATTTAATGTCAGCGGTCAAACCAGAAAACAATTTCTATGCAAATAAATGCTAAATACATTAATGAGTCTTAAAATGAAAAATACTTCAAATAGTATTCAGAAAATTCAAGAAAAAATGTTGGCACTAACCGCTTCAATAGAACAGCGGGAATCGACCGGTAAACTTTACCATTATTAACATCAAGGTATATATTTTTTCGCAAATTGATAGGATGTGTCCGTTTACAAGTGTGCTAGTCAATTTTAATGCTGATTTTAGTTTATAAATAAGGTTAAGTGTATTTTAAATTAGTTATGCATTGATAATTAGTTAGTTTTAACCTCTTTTATTTTTAAGATATTTTAAAAAGACCAGAATGTCGCATTTATAAAAATAAGGCGTAACATTTTATTTCTCATATTTTTTTAAATCTTAAGGATATGTTTTAAAAATTTTTTTTTGCAGAATCTAACTGTTTATTTATTATCATCTTTTCATTCATTATCATATGTATTATTATTATCATCAAATTTTTTTAAAGACTCCGGGGTGTTGAATATCTTATGAAGAGTTTTTCAAAATGGTATAGAAAAAACTAAATGGCACATTCGGTACAGGACAGTCACAAAATTACAACGTATGTTATCACAAGACTTAAATATTGTATTAGGTTAATACCCACACTTACCTAATACTCTATATACTGAGCAAAACAAAATGGTCAATAAGACGAACCATGTGTTCCAATCGTGACTCTTATTTACAGTCGCGACTCCCAAGAACATAAAAATAATAGTCTCCGAGGAGCTGCTCAGCATTTTCATAGCGTACTTGATCGTCGTGTGGGACTTATGGGAAATGTTGGCTTCGACATAATTTTTCATCGTGATGCCACAAAAAGTTATCCTGAAACAAGGAAAAATTGGTATTTAGTTTATTTGAACTAATTTAAAAAAGTCCTTTTTATTTCTTCATGCAATTAATTTATTTTTTACAATTTTTCTCTTTTAAAAGACATATAATACTGTTTAATTTATATAATAACCGCAAAATGAATTTTTTTCGCATATTTTTAATATACGCCGGTAGCAGCCTTGTTCATATGCTAATAATAACATTAAAGAGGCTGCTACCGGCTAAAGTGTACGAGCAACTACTGACATTCGTTTTATATAAAAATAAATAAAAATTTTAGAAATAGATGTTAAGAGAGCAAACTTCTAGCGAGTTAAACATGAAAAGAAGTTTTTTTTTCTCGCATGTTAGGTTAAAATGATGATATTATTAATGTCCCACCTCTTGTAGCAAAGATAAACTTCACTTTCAAATTGCAGTACCCTTTAAACTATAACGTAACACCAAATTTGTCTATTCCCCACTACCTTGTCATTTACTATGACTATTGTACCTTGAACGTTTTACATTATTAAAATGACTAAAATTGTTTATTATTAAAAAAACCTCATAGCCACCTTAAAGCTGTTCAGTGATAAAATGTTGGTGGGTAGAATTAAAATATTACACCACTCTACAAAAAAAATAACGGACCCAGAGTGTGATATATTTTTTCCTCCTATACACGCCATTATCAGAATTTGGCCATCAGGTCAGAATTTTTCCTAACTCAAAAAAAAGGTTTAAAACACCAAAAATAAGGAAAAAATCGGCAAAAATAGATAAAATTAGTTTTTATTTACAAAATCTAGTTTATTAGAAAACACCATGAAAAGTAAAAATCCACCCTCAGAATTGATGTGTGATATAACGTTTTTATATATAATCATTATGTTTTAAAATTAACCAATTTGCGCCAAATATGGTTTACGGGAGTTGTAGGGTCTCTGATTACGAATCCGAGTCGGCGCATATGGCGAACTAAATTTCAAAACACCTGGATTTACGCCAGTTTTGGTAATAGGGGCTTAAAGGGTAATTGATTACAAATTTGGGATCAGATTTTCAAAATTTAAAATAGCAGATTTAATATGGTGAGATTTGGTTCCGGTATTTTGAATTTTAAAAAATCTGATCCCTAATTCGTAATCAGCAACCCCTTAAAACCCATGTGTACCAAATCTGGAGTAAATTGGATTAATTTTGTAATGTGATTGGATCCGCCATCCTAAATTTTGTAAATGTGAATTTGGATTCGTAATAAGCGACCACCAAAAGCTCCGTATACTAAATTTGGTGCTAACCGGTTGATTTTAAAAAAATAATGATTTCCTTAAGGTGATAAAAAAAAATTACGTGACGCATCAATTCTAAGGGTAAAGAAATGTCCATTAAAAAACGAAAAAACAAATTTTCTCTTTTTTTCGCAGGTATTTTTTCGTGTAATTTTGGTGTTTTAGATCCGTTTTATAAAGTAAGGCCAAATTCTGACCACAAATTCGTGTTAAGAAGGCAAAAACACATCAAAAACCATATTCCACATCTCTGGTTACGATAGTTTTTTTTTGTAGATGGTGTATTATTATTTTATGGTTATTTAACTAGTGTTACCTATTTTTAAGAGAAAAAATAAATATTTTAAATTAAAACATGATATTTCGTTACTAATTTAAGTTAAATATTAAAAAGGCAGTTTTTAAAAATATTTTTCTACACAGAAAAAGAGAACTGCACTTGAAAATATTTTTTTTGTAACATTTAAAGTAGGGAAATTTAAGCTCGAAAAACACAGCAAGTAGTTATTTATATAACGTCTGTGTTGTCTAAAAGGTGCCATTAAATCTGCTTGTTTCATACATGGAATTACTAAAACAAAGAACTACAGTAAACTATTTTAAATAAGATATAATGTAATTAAACAAAAAGGATATTTTACTGAATGTTCGCAACATACCATCTTTTTATAGACACAGTTTATAGCTTAGTTAAGAAAAACTTATTTATTATAAAATTAACTGTATTATGTGTTTTAAAGAAAACCATCATTGGGGTAATATACAGTGTTGCCGTTTGTAGCGAAATTCCGCTATTTGTAGCGGAATTTTTGATGGTAACGGCGTAGCGGCGTTGGCCCAAAATAGCCGATTTGTAGGAATTTGCTAACTTCACAAGTTAATCTCAAATAGGTATATTGATTTTAATTTTGCCACTATTCTTTCTAATTCTAAATAATATCGTAAAATATATTCAGAGCCTTATCTATTCAGAACTCTGAATTGGGTTCACAATCTATGGAAATTGTTAGAGATTGTGATAAAGATTTTTAGAATCAATTTAAATTAAAATATGTTGCGTGTTACTAAAAAGCGGATATGGAATTAATTAAAAGATTTCCTATAAGACTAATTTTTTTTTGGAATATAATTTTTTTTCAACGGTTAACGCTTTAAATAATTTTATTTTTACAGATCAATTTTATGAGTTAGTGCCAAAAACGGTTACTTATCTGATCAATCCCAATTTAGCTATTTTGGAGCTTAAAATATTAAACAAATATTTTTATGTTATTGAATTCGGGACATACGTAAAAATTAAAAAAAAAATTAATGAGGAATATTTATTTTCTAATACGGTAAAATTAGCGCTAATAGTTATGACGCTTCCTCATGGAAACGCAGATGTTGAGCAAACTTTCGCCTATATGCTACATTATTTGCGTTACTTTTAATAAGAATGGACCTTCAAGCAAAAAGCAGTGTTGTTTAACTTATAAGTTTAACAAAAACCATTTTAAAAAATTCAAAAACCTAAAAATAAAAAATGCAGGGGAGAAAAAAGATATCTTAGATTCCGATCCTAATTAAATAATTTGTGAATAATATTTTTGGTATAAAAAAGCTATATTTTTTCCACTTGACTTGCAAAGCTGTTTGTTTTATTCTTTTTTGTTTCTACGTTGAAACGAATATTTTGTTCCTATGAATTTGTTCCTATGTTGCCTCACTGGTGTAACTAGGTTTTATCAATTTTTTTTATCTAAAAAGGGAGACTTGAGAACCACACCAAATATAGACCAGATGTTATTGGCCTCAAGGGTAATAAAAATTTTCATTTTGGAATTTACGAAAAAAAAAAGATTTTCACTCCCCTCAGAGAATATCTAAGTCTTAAAAGCAAGTCCTCTATTTGTATTCTTTTCGTGAATTCAATCAAATGTTATCGTTAAATGCCGAATTACGCAAAAATATCTGCATTTTTCTTGAAGTTAGGGTCATCTGAAAAATTATAATTAACGAAAAATTGTTGAATGAAAAAAAAAATTAAATGGCTATGGCTTTTAAAAAACAATAGATAATATTGCAAAGCTTAAAATGTATATTTTTTTCGAGTAGTGGCGGGGAGGGGGTACCGAAAAAATAAACAACTTTTTCGCAAATTCCAAAATGAAGATTTTTTTACCAAAGTGTGCTCCTTAGGACCAATAGCACCTGGTATGTATTTGGTGTAGGTCCCATGTCTCGCTATTTAGATAAAAAGTTTGAAAATCCTAGCTACCTACGCCAGTGTGTTGCCTAAGAATATAACTATTCATAAAATAATTTAATTTAGTATACTGTTATATATTTTTTACCGTTATCTAATATTTACTTCGTCGCCGTTTAATCTATTGTATATTTTTTAACGAAACAAACATTTTGATAGCGAAAAATAACGAAATTTTATGTAACAAAAAGTGGAATTTGTAAAGCAAGCCGCGGCAACATTGGTAATATACTGATTTATTTTTAAATACATACATTTGCATATTATTTTTGGGCACAAAATATAATTAATTTTTAGGTACATTTTATTTAGAATTATTATACAAAAAAATATTGTTAACTTCGGGTTAAAATATTTAAAATTAATATTTTAAAATAAAATAAATCTTTAAACATTTGTTATATAAAGCTTTTTAGGTAACTGAAGGTACAAAATAAAAATAATTTTAATTTAGCACAATATTAGTCTGTAAGGCGCAACGATCACAGCAATTCGGTTAGAAATCAATATCGCTTTTTTTTATTCTAGAATATATTTACTTATGATATCCTTTAAAGCTTTAATTTGTACGTCTATGAATAAATAAAATATATATATGAAGCTGCAAAGGAAAATCAGTAAAACGCGGGACACGATTCATAAGACTTTTTATTTCTAAAACATATTTTTTGTCAAGATAAAAACAACTTTCATTCGCAAAATAAGCACATTACCATCCTAATTTGTATAAAAGAATGTTTTGACCTATATTTTTGGTTCCCCAAAGGGCATATAAGGAAAATATTCTTTTATCTCATAAGGATTTTTTGTTACATTAAATTATAATAGCGAGAATAGCAGAAAAAGGGGTCAAAAGTCCTTGTGGCCTCTTTTTCTATCTTGTTTTTAGTATTCTACAGTGTATACAAAAAAATACGTAAATTCAAATTTAGACCAAAGTTAAACCCATTGTTTGCAAAAACACGCCTTATCTTTTTAAATACAAATTGCAGAATATTGTGGTTATTTGTATAACTTAAAGGCACTCGCGAAGGTGCCTTGAAAATGCAATAGCTGCATGTTTTGGTACTTTGCATCGTTGACGGAAATAAAAAAAATGGTTTAAATATCGGAAAATCCGGCATAGTATCTAGTAATTAGGCTTTATACAAGCCTGTCAAGGCTGTTATAAAGGTAAACAAAAACCTACAAGAAAACATCCGTAAATTCTAAATGCTTATACAGCGGATGCTATTTTAAAACAATACTTTTTTTTAGTAATTTTGTTTATCATATTAACATCTTTAAAAATGTGGCTTTTAGTTACCTTATTCCATAAATATATATTGAAATAATATTGGATTACGAAACAAACTTTTTTATTGAAAAATGATTAATTTTTTCTTATTACCAAAACATTTAAAAAAATATATATTTTTTAATTTAGAGAGTCATAAACTTATAAGCAAAAAAAGACGCAATATAAATTTTTTAAAAAATTTGGCAACATGTATAATTGGCTCTGCGATCGAAAATATTTTTAACAATTTTATTTATTATAATTATTTATGGTATGTTACTTTTGAGTAAGAAAATATGTTCTATATAATAGAGGGCTGGTCAAAATAATTGATTTTAACTCCAGGTATAAAAATGAAGACAAGTTCTTTTTTTATATGCAGCACCCCGTATATTATAACATATGGCTCCGTTTAAAAAAATGCACTTTTTTTCATTTTTGTATCCCGCGGTAAAATTACTAATTTTGACCAACCCTGTATACAGTGTGTCCCAAATTGGGCCTACATGTATTGGTAACTCGGGAACCATTAGAGTTACAGTGTTGGTTAAATTAGGAAAGTTTTAGACAATTTAATTGCAAAATTAAATCTGCTTTCAGATTGTATTTATCTTTTATGGTTTTTGAGAAAAATTAAAAAAATCAAAATGGTGCATTTTTAACTTTTGCCTGTAGCTCGCAAACTACCAATTTTACGGTTTTAAGATTACTACATTATTAGAACACTTTTTTAAGAAGAATTTAATTTAGGTAAAAATATTTTTCAAACTTTATTTGTTTTTGAGATATTTACCCAAACTTTGGATTTTCATACGGACGCCATATTGGATTTTTACATTTTTGAAAAGAGCTCATCAAGAGCTTTTCATTGATGTATCACAAGTCTAGGTTTTCAGATTGCTTAAGCTCTAAAAGCGATAATTTTTGTTTATTTGATAGTAGGCTTAGACTAGACTGCGTAATGGCCGGCCCGTTTCATAAAACACAAATGATACGCATCCGGAGCGGCATCAACCTAACCATAGACATTTAAGATTCTTAGTGATGAACGTGTTACCCTATGGATCTTTTGAGAGAAATACAAAAAAGTGATGCTTTTTGCAAAAATTGTATTAATTTTTCCTAGTATTACCTTAAACTGATAATAATTAAACACAACTCTAAAACAAAAATGTATCAGTAAACAAGAAAATAAAATTACAGTACATGTCTTCCTCCATTTTCCACACATTTCTCGGATTTTTCCAACACCTTGCGGCTTACTCGGCGTAACGTGTTTCGGTTGATGGAAGCAAATACATCCCGTATCCTGTGTTCTAGTTTCGGGCGGAGAAAACTCGTACACCTCATTTTTTGCGTGTCCCATAGGTAAAAATCAGGGGGTGTGATGTCCGGTGATCTAGCTGGCCAAGCAATTGGCTCATTATTAGAGATTATGTTGTCATTAAAGGTATTTCTAAGGACCTCCATCACCTCCCTGGTACTGTGCGCTGGACATCCATCTTGCTGGAACCACAAATTATTTATTTCATTTGGCGGAACTATATTTCTAATGGCCGGTAAAATCTGTTCTTGCAGACGTAGCAAATACCTATCTCCATTCAGAGTTTCTTCAAAAATAAATGGTCCAATTAAACGGTTGTCTAAAACAGAAAAATAAAATAAACGTAAGTTAAAGGTGCATTTTTACCTATGATGCCACACCAGACATTAAAGCCAAACCTTCTTTGTAGCCGTCTTTCTTCCAAATTATATGGATTTTTTGTATCCCAGCAGTGATAATTGTGCCTATTAAAAATTCCAGAATTTGTTAACCGGGTTTCGTCTGGATTGGAAATTGGGTATCTGTTGACATTTAGTAATAAACCATTGCCTAAAAATGGTTCGTCTATTGAAATCATTCCCCTGAAGGCCCTGGACAATACGTGGTTTGTATGGATGAAAACGGTGTTTTTTAAGACCGATGCACAGATGACTTAGGAATTGTTGTCTGTTCTTCCACTTTTCTAACCGATATTGTGGGATCATCTCTAACGTTTTCCATTATAATCGCCTCTCTTGCTTCATTATTTTTTGTATAAGTTTTGGGATTCGGTTTCACAAAGGATCCATAGGCTAACAAGTTCGTAACTAAGAATCTAAAATGTCTTTGGTTAGGTTGTTGCCGCTCCGGAAATTGTTCTTCGTATGCAAGTGCTGCAGCTTCTGTATTTCTGTTAGATTTAAAATAAATTTCTAGCATATCCACCTTTTCATCATTGGAATAATTAAGAGCCATTATTGTAAATACTTAAAATAATCAAAACTTGAGTTTTTGTTGAAGCCGATTCTAAACGAGAAATAAGATGCACGCTAATTTTGGCATTTACATGATTTAAATTATAAGATGCGTATCATTTGTTTTTTATGAAACGGGGCACGCAGTCTAGTCTAAGCCTACTATCAAATAAACAAAAATTATCGTTTTTAGAGCTTAAGCAATCTGAAAACCTAGACTTGTGCGCCCGTATGAAAATCCAAAGTTTGGGTAAATATCTCAAAAACAAATAAAGTTGGAAAAATATTTTTACTTAAATCAAAGACAATTGTAGTTATGGTAACTACAATTGTCTTTGCTTAAATTAAATTCTTCTTAAAAAAGTGTTCTAATGTAGTAATCTTAAAACCGTAAAATTGGTAGTTTGCGAGCTACAGGCAAAAGTTAAAAATGCACCATTTTTTTTTAATTATCTCAAAAACCAAAAAGATAAATAAAGTCTGAAAGCAGATTTAATTTTGTAATTAAATTGTCTAAAACTTTCCTAATTTAACCAACACTGTAGCTCTAATGGTTCCCGAGTTACCAATACATGTAGGCCCAATTTGGGACACACTGTATATATAGGACCTTTCTAAATTACCCCCTTTTAAACTTTCTACGAATCTCCGTGACGAAGTAATAACAATTTTATTGAAGCAATGTTTTGAAGAAAAAATAAAATAAAAAAATAACAAGTCAGAAACGACTAGAGATAGGTATAGGAAAATACAAAAATAATCAGAGCGAAAAATGCAATACTATACAAGGTGTCTAATTTAAAATTCTAAACTTTATATTACTTTTTGGTATAAGCGGCAACGTTGCGTTGTTCAAACAATTTTAGATTGATAGAACAGAGCTAATTACGCAAATTTAAAAAATTTATTTTACTTTAATAAAAATGATAATTAATGAAGTTATTAGAAAGTTCGACTGTTCGCACGGAACTCCTTTGATTAAGAAAGTTTCGACATTAATGGCGACAATATTATTAGCAACTAATTTTAGGTTAAACCCCTTAAATTAATTATTAGCGCAGGATAATAACACAATAAATGTATGAATGAACGTGTTTCTCTGGATGTCTTTAATTTAAAATATCTGCTGCTTCACGCATTGATTTATAGTTATCTTCACATAACAAAGTGAATTCAGCCTTCTTGGCTAACGTTAACTTTATTGGAGGAGGCATTTGAAATCAAATAAACTTAATGAGCGAAGAATCATTATTTAAAAAGGAAAAACTATTGTCACCAAACTGTCATTATGTTTACTATTAACCCTCATTTGTTTTATTTTATGGGTATCCGCGATAATTTTAGTAGGTTTTTTTAATGATGACTATTAATTTGAACAGTTTTTTAATAAACATTTATAATAAAAAAAATTGTACTTTAAATGAGCGTTTTTTAATATGTATATTATCAATACTAATGTTTTACCCTATTAAAAAAAAATGTTAAATTTTAAAGTTGTGTTTAATATCGTTGCAACAAACATAAATTTTGTGATTTCCTAAAAAAATAAAAATCTTTGTTAATGTTACAAATATGCTTAAATTTAAACAAAGTTATGCAAAATTAATTTGATATTAAATAATTTATGACAGTGTTAAGGTAAATATTAAAACAAATAATTAAAAAAAATTAAAGGTTTTACAAAAACAAGCAAAAAATTCTTAGGAGGCCATGTTTTGGTATTTAGGCATATCATAATTCTGAACAACTTTTCTTTATAATATTTTGCCAAATTTTTTAAAATAAGGGTACTTTACTTTTGTACAATTTTTATATTTTTTGACCTACCCTGTATGCTGTTTGACTTGCAACCATTCAAACTGCACCTAATATGATTATCAAACATGCAAAAAAATCCCATATGTGCCACACTTAAATGACCACACTGTTTATGTACAGGGTGATTCATGGGGAAATGTCAATACTTCAGGTACGTAGTCAGGGTTCAAAAATAAACATAAAAGTCTATACAAATATGGGTCCGCAAGGCCTTCGTTTCCAAAATACAGGGTGTTCACCACAGAGCTAACATGTGCTTAGAAGTAAAAGGTGGAATTTTTAAAAATTGTATAATCTAGCTTATGTTTTGCTGAACATAATTAAAGAACAATAATTTTATTGAAAATTAAAAAACAGGTCTTTAATTATACATTTTGTTTTTTTCTTAATTTTGCTATAATAAAATCAAATGCGTCGTATTTTTTTCCAAATATCTCGAAAACGGTTGCTCGTATCAACTTTTAACAAGTAGGTATACCTTTTTAACGTAAAAATGACAAAACAATTATTTTATTTACTTAAAAGCGTAATACAGGGCCGTACCAAAAAGTTGTGATTGTTCAAAATAGTAAAAAGAAGTGTAGGTGGCGCCCCCTACAAGTAAGAGCTGTAATAAGATTAGGTTCAAATCAGTCATACCAAAAAACCCCCGGATACCAATTTTTACTTCAATATTTATATTATTAAAGATTTTATTTAAAAAATAGAAAAATTAAATAAAAACTTTAACACCCTGTATTTTGGAAACGAAGGCCTTGCGGACCCATATTTGTAAAGACTTTTATGTTTATTTTTGGACCCTGACTACGTACGTAAAGTATTGACATTTGACATTTCCCTAAGAATTTGGGTGCAGTATCAGACGAGCACGGCTAGAGATTTCACCAGTAAATTGCTCAGATTAAAAAATGCTTAAGTGGAAAATGGATCCCAAATATGCTAGCGGACTACTGTTGGACCCTGTGTAATTTATTTTCAAGTACCTCTTTGAAGTATATGTCTATTTTCATTATAATCGGAGAGCCCATGACACACGTTTCATAAAGTATTTTACTCAGGTAGAAATTTCGTATAATTGTTTCGATAGGAAGATGAATAAGTATTTGACTGATTGCCTGACCTACCTAGGTATAACACATTAAGTTCCCGCAACTTTAATTTTTTTAAATACTTAATTCTTAAGACCCGAAAAGTAATTGGCTTTTTGCAAATATTTTTTAATATACAGTGTGTCCCAAATTGGGCTTACATGTATTGGTAACTCGGGAACCATTAGAGTTACAGTGTTGGATAAATTGGGAAATTTTAGATAATTTAATTTCAAAATTAAATCTGCTTTCAGTTTTTATTTATCTTTTATGGTTTTTGAGATAATTAAAAAAAACCAAAATGGTGCATTTTTAAATTTTGTCTGTAGCTCGCAAACTACCAATTTTACGGTTTTAAGATAACTACATTATTAGAACAATTTTTTAAGAAGAATTTAATTTAAGTAAAAAGATTTTTTTTTAACTTTATTTGTTTGTGAGCTATTTACCCAAACTTTGGTTTTCATACGGACGCCATATTGGATTTTTACATTTTTGAAAGAGCTCTTCAAGAGCTCTTCATTGATGTATCGCAAGTCTAGGTTTTCAGATTACTTAAGCTCTTAAAACAATAATTTTTGTTTCTTTGTTAGTAGGCTTAGACTAGACTGCGTTATGGCCGCCCCGTTTTATAAAAAACAAATGATACGCATCTTATAATTTAAACGCCTTTAACAAAAATTTAAGTTTTGATTATTTTAGGAACTTAAAATAATGGCTCTTAATTATTCCAATGATAAAAAGGTGGATTGCTAGAAATTTATTTTAAATCTAACAGAAATACAGAAGCTGCAGCACTTGCATACGAAGAAAAATTTTCCCGGAGCGCAACAACCTAACCAAAGACATTTTAGATTCTTAGTTACGAACTTGTTAGCCTATGTATCTTTTATGAAACCGAATCCCAAAACTTCATACAAAAATAATGAAGCAAAGAGGCGATTATAATGGAAAACGTTGCAGATGAACCCACAACATCGGTTAGAAAAGTGGAACAATTCCTAAGTCATCTGTGCATAGGTCTTTAAAAAAACACCGTTTTCATCCATACAAACCACGTGTTGTCCAGGGTCTTCAGGGAATGATTTCAATAGACGAATCACCTTTAGTCAATGGTTTATTACTAAATGTCCACAGATCCCCAAATTTTCCCAATCCAAGGTTCTCTGGACAGACGAAACCCGGTTTACAAATTGTGGATTTTTAATAGACACAATTATCACTGCTGGGATACAGAAAATCCACATAATTTAGAAGAAAGACGGCTACAAGAAGGTTTGGCTTTAATGTCTGGTGTGGCATCATAGGTAATTTAAAATGCACCTTTAATTTACGTCTCACAATTAGATAAAAAATTTATTTTTCTGTTTGGACAACCGTTTAATTGGACCATTTATTTTTGAAGAAACTCTGAATGGACATAAGTATTTGCTACTCTTGCAAGAACATATTTTACCGGCCATTAGAAATACAGTTCAAATAGAATGAATAATTTGTGGTTCCAGCAAGACGGATGTCCAGAGCACAGTACCAGGGAGGTGATGGAGGTCCTTAGAAATACCTTTAATGACAACATAATCTCTAATAATGAGCCAATTGCTTTTCCAGCTAGATCACCGGACATTACACCCCTTGATTTTTACCTATGGGGACACGCAAAAATGAGGTGTACGAGTTTTCTCCGCCCGAAACTAGGCTGGAACTAGAACACAGGGTACGGGATATGTTTGCTTCCATCAACCGAAACACGTTACGCCGAGGGAAATCGCAAGGTGTTGGAAAATGCGAGAAATGTGTGGAAATGGAGGAAGACATGTACTGTGATTTTATTTTTTTTACAGTTGTGTTTAATTATTATCAGTTTAAGCTAATATTAGGAAGTATTAATTTTTGCAAAAAGCATCACTTTTTTGTATTAGATTTGAATTTCGCTCTCACAAAAGATCCATAGAGTAACAAGTTCATCACTAAGAATCTTTAATGTCTTTGGTTAGGTTGATGCCGCTCCCGGGTGCGTATTATTTGTTTTTATGAAACGGGGCGGCTATTACGCAGTCTAATCTAAGCCTAATCAAACAAACAAAAATTATCGTATTTAGAGCTTAAGCAATCTGAAAACCTAGGCTTTGATACAATAATGAAGAGCTCTTTTCAAAAATGTAAAAATCAATATGGCGTCCGTATGAAAATCAAAGTTTGGGTAAATATCTCAAAAACAAATAAAGTTAGAAAAATCGTTTTACTTAAATTAAATTCTTCTTTAAAAAGTGTTCTAATAAGTAGTAATCTTAAAACCGTAAAATTGGTAGTTTGCGAGCTACAGGCAAAAGTTAAAATGCACCATTTTGGTTTTCTTAATTATCTACAAAACCATAAAAGATGAATAAAATCTGAAAGAAGATTTAATTTTGCAATTAAATTGTCCAAAACTTTCCTAATTTAACCAACACTGTAGCTCTAATGGTTCCCGAGTTACCAATACATGTAGGCCCAATTTGGGACACACTGTATTTAGTTAAGACGCTATTAAAGTTTTAACCAATTTTCTAATTTTTAGAATAACTACTTTATGCTGGCTTTCTTCAAAACTGCCTCCTCTTTTAGTTATTATTTTAAACCAACTTAATTCCCGAATAGACTTTGATGGCTTTTAAATCAAACACTTTTTTTGCAATTTGTATGCGCAAACCTTGTATACCCCAGGTTCGTCAGGCAGTCAGTCAATTATTTACTTATCTATTTTATCTAAATAACTATGTAAAATTTCTACATAAATCAAACATCTTATGATACCTGTATCATGAGCTCTTGGACTATTGGTAAACATTAAAATAACTATATGAATTTAAAAGGTTATTAAGTTTTAAATTTATGGATAAAAGCAAAAACGAATTTGAATCTCACATTTAATCATAAATCTATTTTATAAGTATAATACAGTCTAAGAGCTTTTCTGTGTCTTATAAAGTTTTTCTTGCTTTTTAAATACGTTCCTTTCTTTGACGAAACTTACGTAAGTTACTTTAATCTAAATATTTACTTTTTTGCATTATTTATCATGCACAAATGGTTTTCGCAAATCTGACAATTTCCCGTTAAGTTTTTTCAATTGTTTTTATCGTAAGTGGTTTGACAAATAGCTTAAAGAGGTCGCTAATTTTATTAAAGTTTCTAAAAAAATGACAACAGTTTTTAATAAGACCAATTAAAAATATACTTAAATGTTTTACTTTTATCAATATATATTAAAAGTCACTGGAAAATGTTGACTTCTTGTGTTTCAGCATTTCACATACATTTTCACCTTTTTTTTCTAATTTAAATTGTAAATTTCTCATATGAATTAAAATAATATGGTTTTTACTAAAAGAAAAGACGAAATCATTTCTATTAAAACGTATTGAAAAAAATGAACCGCTTTAAAAACGAATCCCTTTTGTCTCAGTTAAAAGCATTTTTTAAAGTGTTTTTTAGGATTCTACGAAAAAAAAAATGATTATTTCTACAAAAAGAAACAACAAAATTAATGAATGTGCCAAGAGCATAAGATTGGTGATTAGGTACAAAAAAAAATGGGTCCAAATTAAATTTTAGGTGTTAAGCAAACACGTAAAAACTTAATATTATTTTTGCCGAAAATTTAATTATTTTTTTTTTAATTAAGCTTAAATCCATTAATAACGTAAATTTAGTGGGAGTCATAAGCTATGAAAATTACCGTTAAAATTTCAGATTTTCTGTGCAGGCTGTTAAAAAGATAAAATAATAAAATTTACGCACCTTTGAAAATTGCTTGAAATATTATTATTATTATTATTTGTTTTGCAAAAGATATTTACAGAAAAATTAACCTAAAAATTTTTTTTTTTAATAATATTTAAAAATTAAAATCCAATGCGGTACAAGCTAACTGCATAATTTTAGTCAATTTTTAGATATAACACTGGTGGCAACGCAGATAAAATGGTTTAGCTAGTTAAGAGTACCTTAGTTTAAGTTTAACAACAAAAGTTATTACATACAAATGCTGAGTGAGCTCTCGTCAAAAGGGCCTGCAGACTAAATTAAGGTTGACAATAATTTATAAATAAGCTTTAAAGTAACAATAGTTATTAAGTTATTTCTATGTAATTAGAAGTAAGAAACTATAGGAGTTACAGAATAAAATATGATCAAATCAAATTCCAGAAAATAATATTTCTTAATTGCCTGAGGTTTATTATGCCTAAATAAAATTATCAAAATTAATATCTAATAATTATCTATTTTTTAAAAATAATTACTTAATTTTCCGCCTTTTAATGTTTCCAATTTTATTAAAAACTTTATAATATGTGACCGAAAAGAGCGCGCATCAAGTCAAAATAAACTTGAAGCCGAAAGACTGGGAGTGCTCGAGAATACACACTTCTTAGTAATAGTGCATGATTCAGAAACCTA
Source organism: Listronotus oregonensis (assembly GCA_019359885.1). Classification (NCBI taxonomy): domain Eukaryota; kingdom Metazoa; phylum Arthropoda; class Insecta; order Coleoptera; family Curculionidae; genus Listronotus; species Listronotus oregonensis. The sequence continues at coordinate 42,728 of JAHBCN010002085.1, forward strand.
CTACCAATCATCAATAATCAGAATATGTGGTATGGTCATTGTTTTCTCTGGGATTGTCAATCTAATCAATATAGTCGACTTTTTTCTCTCTTGCAAGAATAAAGATACATAAAAGATTAGTTTAACCACAAAAATACTAGAACCAAACAATAACATCTGTACTTCGGGTTTAGTGATAAATTTAAAATAATGTGATAGGGCATAAGGACAGTTTGATTACTGTACTTATAAAATAAATTTTTGTTTCACAACATTATGTATTATGATACATAGTTTGTTTTATATTAATAATTTATATTATATATAAAAAATAATAAAATATATAAAAAAACCTTTATATTTATTAAATAATTTCTATGTAAATGAAACTAATTAATTTTTAAATATACAAAAATGATAAAATCAAACTTGCGAATGGGTAAAAAAAGACAATGTTTGTTGGGGTATAGTAAAAAAATACTTAAGATGACAAGAATTTCGTGGGCCAAGTATAAGGGTTAATAGGTAAAAAAATATAGTAAATTATGTCGCTTTTATCAACATTTAATTTATAATTTTAATTTATTTAATAAATTATTCCTTTACATCAATTTACATTATGATATAATTTTAACCCTGATTTTTTAAAATAATAAATAAACCATACAAAAGTTTTCTATATGAATTATATTATAAACAAAATATATTATTATTATTACAAAAAAGGACATGTTTTTTTAACTTCTACAATATTGATATGTGTTATGTAGGAAACTTTTTTATTTAATCCTGGTTCCAAGATTTTTAGTCAAATAGAAAAAGTATTAAACAAAAATATATTTTTAAAAACCTTATAAGTTTTTAAATTACTTCTTTAAATTATTAATTATTAATAATAATATTAAAATAATAATATATACATTTTTCTTTATAAACAACCAACGTTTGTTTATTTAATTATTTAAAATATTTTTTTTTTCAATTTTTTATTAACCTAGTTCCCGTGCATAAGTGGCTCTACAAGAGTTCTTTATGTTTAGTAATTAGATTTTACGATTTTAATTGGAGTTTAAAGTAAGCTGATTTATTAAAACTATGAATGAATAATAAAATTTAAATTATGATTTTAATTGGTTAAATTTTAGAAGTATGAATTATAATTAAAAGAAATAGATTAATAGGAATCAAATTAATTAAATGAGAAATAATCTCGGTATGAACAATTTTGCTACTAGTATATCATTATAGTCTCTTATCAAAATAAATATTTTATTTGAATGGCTGTATACAATACTTTTTATGTATAGGAGAAAAATATTGATCTAAATTAAATTAATGTTTTATTTAAAGTGTATTTTTAATAATGTTTTTAAAGTTTTAAACGGTTCAATGAAAGTATTAAAATGAAATAATACACAAAAACACCAAGTAATCTAAAGGAAATAGGTAGATCTGAAAAACGTATGTCAATAATACAACATTTTGGGGCGTAAGAAAAACCAAATTTACACATATAATAAATGTAAGAAGGATACTTTTTTGATCTGTTTATGTAACAATTCTAAATCGGCTATGGTCGGATTCTGGTAATAGTAATAGCCTTGCAGACTCTTATATTTGATAATTCTTTGCACTAGGCTTCAAAGTTTATCTGTTCTGAATAACTTTTACTGTTCGCTATTGATTTTTATCCAGACCTTGCAACAGAAAGGTTTTTAGGATAGGGCCTGCGGAATAAATTATCACTCTATCTATTTTATTTTCCAACTTCTTTAAGAAAAATATAGGTCAGATAATTCCATGTTAAAGTCTAGGTTGATATAGTAAGATAACATTGCCTGAGGGTTGTTTAGCTTGAATTTCTTAAAGAACCTAAAAAGTTTGCTTTACAGGATATATACCGACTTATACAAAAGCTATCATTTTTTGCTCAATTTTTTTAATGGTTAATAAATTACGGTTAAGTTTATTTTCCGTGACTTTAATTCAGTTTTTTGCAACAATACTTAGAAAATGGTATAACTGTCATAAACATACTACTCTCCAGGAAATAAAAGCAGTATTACTGCTTCTTTGATGATACCTGCTCTGAAATTAGATTAAAAACCAATATACAGATACTTATTACAGAAGTATATTGATAGGACGGATTTAGTTACTTCAAAATATTCTATGGATTAATCGTCAGACTTGCAAGAAGGGACCACTTCAGAATAGGCCGGACGATACAAGCTTGTTTACATCAATAGAATAACTTATGCATAGAATACATAATGTATATATTGCTTCCTGAACTAAGGTACCCACTCAGAATAGTTAATTTTAAAACACAGGTATGGGCACTAAAATAACTCTATGGAAGAACAGAAATGTTAATATAACTTATTTTTCTATTTAAAATAAAGTTTTTCCATCTAAATTTAACAATAGAGGCCATAAGCAGTTTTTCCATATTTAATTTTGGCCCATCTTAGGCCGTGGTTCTAGATAATGACATTCTTTTTTTGCCAGACTAAGCTTTAATTAGAGAAATAAATTAATTGTAAAAAAATTATGTAACAAAAACATTTAGAGGAAAAATGCAATGTATTTCATATAAATAATAAAAATTTTAAATATTAAAAACTTAACGAATGAAAATCTTATCAAACCTCTTTAAAAATTTTTGGTTCTTAATTTCTTAGTATTATAGGCTAAAACAAAAACCTTCTGAAGCTTACACTCTTACAGAGATTTTTAAATCCATAGATTACTGGTTTGAAGAGATAAGATATTTCCTCTTTTTAAATTAAAAAAAAAAGAAATAACCGAAATCTCATTGCTTTAAACAAAAATTTTTAAAAATTGTAATTTAGACTTTTGAAAATAACGTTATTCTGTCGGATTTTGTATGCAGAGTTATTAATTTTATTTTCCATGTACTTTAGGTGAACTAATGATGTAGAAATAGAAACAGAATAATTATTAATGTGCAAATACTTAACTGCTGCATTTAAAATGTTCATTAAAGCTAGCCTACACAGCTACATAATTGTCACATAAATTTGTAATTAGTCCACCTTTTTGATCAATTTTCCGATAAAATATAATAAGCTGTTGACGGCCCCTAATAAAATATAGTGCCAAATACCTAGTTCCTAATATTACTTTGCACGTTTAGCATACCGCCCCAAAATTAATTAATTAACATTTCAAACTACTCTTTTAGCATTAGAACTCTAACCCTGAAAATGAAATAAAACGTAAGTAAGAGCTGAGGAGTAAATTATTATCTCATTTATTTTATTACCCAGCTTTCTAAGGAAAAATGTTGGTCAAACGAATTTTTGTAAGGCATAAATTTATATGATGATTATAACCTTGCTCAACATGATCCTGAAGTTCCGAACGTTCGTTGAACGGTAGGGCCGACCGAAAAAGCGGGCCTGAAATTAAATGTCGCGTCGCATCCAAGATATTACCATCGACGAACTAAACAAAAGGCAAAAATTTAAATAGAAATATTTTTAATAATGTATTATGTAAATAAGAAACTTTCTTTGTTTTATTATATTTTTAGAGGGTTTATTTCCTAAACATGTATAAAATATGTAAAATAAAGAAGGCAAATACAATAATTGGGAGTGATGTGACTGGACACAAACATTTTTTTTTGTTAAAGGGGCCGCCCATTGATCAAACCAAATATGGTAAATTAAAGTTTACCGGGATGGTCACAATTCATCCTTATACACAAATTATCCGTAAAAAATTTCAAAAAAATTTACCTTTATAAACGAAACATCTGTAAATTTTTTTTTTTTCAAAACAAGGTAAAAGCACCTTTTCTTTTAAACGGAATAAAAAAGATTTAACTCTTTTCCATCTAAAAACCAAATATGGTAAATTTAACTTTACCGGGGCGGTCACAATTCACCCTTTTATGAACAAGAGTCCGTAAAAAAAAAAAAATATATTTTTTTAAAACAAAGAAAACGCACCATTTTTTTAAAACGGAATATAAAAGATATACCCCTTTACCATCTAAAAACTAAATTTGGTGAATTTAAGTTTACCGGGGCGGTCGCAATTCACCCTTATATACCAAGAGTCCGTAAAAAATAACAAAAAAATTTTTTTCAAAAACAAAGAAAAAGCACCATTTTTTAAAACGGAATTTAAAAGATATACCCCTCTACCATCTAAAAACCAAATATGGTGAGTTTAAGTTTACCGGGGCGGTCGCAATTCACCCTTATATAACAAGAGTCCGTAAAAAATGACAAAAAAAATATTTTTTCAAATACAAAAAAAAAACACCATTTTTTAAAACGGAATATAAAAGATATTCCCCTTTTTCATCTAAAAACCAAAATGGTAAATTTAAGTTCACCGGAGCGATGACAATTCACCCTTATACCCCGGTCCTTAAAAACTGACAAAAAAATATTTTTTTCAAAAACAAAGAAAAAGCACCATTTTTTAAAAACGGAATATAAAAGATATACCCCTTTTTCATCTAAAAACCAAATATGGTAAATTTAAGTTCACGGGAGCGATCACAATTCACCCTTATATAGCAAAAGTCCGTAAAAAATGACAAAAAATTTTTTCAAAAACAAAAAAAAAGCACCATTTTTTTAAAACGGAATATAAAAGATATACCCCTTTTTCATCTAAAAACCAAATATGGTAAATTTAAGTTCACCGGAGCGATGACAATTCACCCTTATATACCCAGAGTCCTTAAAAACTGACAAAAAAATATTTTTTTCAAAAACAAAGAAAAAGCACCATTTTTTAAAAACGGTATATAAAAGATATACCCCTTTTTCATCTAAAAACCGAATATGGTAAATTTAAGTTCACGGGAGCGATCACAATTCACCCTTATATACCAAGAGTCCGTAAAAAATGACAAAAAAATATTTTTTCAAAAACAAAAAAATCACCATTTTTTAAAACGGAATTAAAAAGATATACCCCTTTTTCATCTAAAAACCAAATATGGTAAATTTAAGTTCACCGGAGCGATCACAATTCACCCTTATATACCAAGGGTCCGTAAAAAAAAAAAAAAAAATTTTTAAAAACAAGGAAAAAGCACCATTTTTTTAAAACGGAATATAAAAGTTATACCCCTTTTCCATCTAAAATCCAAATATGGTAAATTTAAGTTTACCGGAGCGATCACAATTCACCCTTATATACCAAGAGTCCGTAAAAAATGACAAAAAAAATATTTTAATCAAAAACAAAAAAAAGCACCATTTTTTTAAAACGGAATATAAAAGATATACCTCTTTTCCATCTAAAAACCAAATATGGTAAATTTAAGTTTACCGGAGCGATCACAATTCACCCTTATATACCAAGAGTCCGTAAAAAATGACAAAACAATATTTTTTTCAAAAACAAAGACAAAGCACCATTTTTTTAAAACGGAATATAAAAGATATACCCCTTTTCCATCTAAAAACCAAATATGGTAAATTTAAGTTCACCGGAGCGATCACAATTCACCCTTATATACCAAGAGTCCGTAAAAAATGACAAAAAAAAATATTTTTTTTAAAAACAAGAAAAAGCACCATTTTTTTAAAACGGAATATAAAAGTTATACCCCTTTTCCATCTAAAATCCAAATATGGTAAATTTAAGTTCACCGGGCGATCACAATTCACCCGTTATACCAAGAGTCCGTAAAAATGAAAAAAAAAAAATTTTTCAAAAACAAAGAAAAGCACCATTTTTAAAACGGAATATAAAAAATATACCCCTTTTCCATCTAAAAACCAAATATGGAAAATTTAAGTTCCGAGCGATCACAATTCACCCTTATATAGCAAAGGTCCGTAAAAAATGACAAAAAAATATTTTTTTAAAAACAAAGAAAAAGCACCATTTTTTAAAACGGAATATAAAAGTATACCCTTTTCCATCTAAAAACCAAATATGGTAAATTTAAGTTCACCAGAGCGGTCACAATTCACCCTTATATAGCAAAAGTCCGTAAAAAATGACAAAAAAAATATTTTTTTCAAAAACAAAGAAAAAGCACCTTTTTTTTAAAACGGAATATAAAAGCTATACCCCTTTTCCATCTAAGAACCAAATATGGTAAATTTAAGTTCACCGGAGCGATCACAATTCACCCTTATATACCAATAGTACGTAAAAATGAAAAAAAAAAAATTTTTTTTCAAAAACAAAAAAGCACCATTTTTTTAAAACGGAATATAAAATATATACCCCTTTTTCATCTAAAAACCAAATATGGTAAATTTAAGTTCACCGGAGCGATCACAATTCACCCTTATATAGCAAAAGTCCGTAAAAAATGACAAAAAAATATTTTTTCAAAAACAAAAAAAAAGCACCATTTTTTTAAAAAGGAATATAAAAGATATACCCTTTTCCATCTAAAAACCAAATATGGTAAATTTAAGTTCACCCGACGATCACAATTCACCCTTATATAGCAAAGTCCGTAAAATGACAAAAAAATATTTTTTTAAAAAAAAAAAAAAGCACCATTTTTTAAAACGGAATATAAAAGATATACCCCTTTTCCATCTAAAAACCAAATATGGTAAATTTAAGTCCACCGGAGCGATCACAATTCACCCTTATATAGCAAAAGTCCGTAAAAAATGACATTTTTTTTTTCAAAAACAAAGAAAAAGCACCATTTTTTTAAAACGGATTATAAAAGATATACCCCTTTTCCATCTAAAAACCAAATATGGTGAATTTCGGTTTACCGGAGCGGTCGCAATTCACCCTTATATAACAAGAGTCCGTAAAAAAATAAAAAAAAATATTTTTTTAAAAACAAAGAAAAAGCACTATTTTTTTAAAACGGAATATTAAAGATTTAACCCTTTTTTTATCTAAAAACCAAATATGGTAAATTTAAGTTTACCGGGCAGTCAATTCACCCTTATATACAAAACATCCGTAAAAAATGACAAAAAAATGTTTTTTTTTTTTTAAAAAAAAGCACCTTTTTAAACGGAATATAAAAGATATATCCCTTTTTTAAAAAAACCATGTATGGTAAATTTAAGTTTACCGGGCGGTCACAATTCACCCTTATATACAAAACATCTGTAAAAAAATTACAAAAAATACATTTTTTTTTAACAAAAAAGCACCTTTTTTTTAAACCGGAATATTAAAGATATATACACTTTTTATGTAAAACAATATGGTACATTTACGTGTAAATAACTGGTGTTAAAAAAAAATTTTTAACCTAAATTTAATATTACAGCTACGGCGTAATAAACTGGTTTTAATCTAATTCTAATTAAAAATATGCACATAAAAATGAGTTCACAATAGTAAAGAAATTAATACTTCCTATTTTTTAACTTCATGAGTACTGATTGGATTGGAAAAAGTAAACCAAAACAATATGTTGATAAGAAAAGAATTGTAAAAAAGAATAAAATAGTGTACACTATTTCCGAATAACAAATAGACATTTTAACTATAATGTATATTTTTACCAAAAATGTATATAATTTTGTTACAGTTGTAAGGAAACATTATTAATCAGTGAGATTCAATGGAAATAAAAAATAGTTTTATATGCCTCGACCGGTTTTTCCCAATACATTTTGAATTGGATAGTAGGCGACAGTAGTAAATTCCTTTCTCTAATATATTTATGGTCCTTCGGCGTATTAAAGAAAAACCCCAATATCCCCGCAACAAAACAATTAAACTAATGTCGCCCAAACGACCAGGGTTGTATTCTGAAAGTTACAATACTTTTTTGCAAACAATAATAATTATAGACTGTTCGATGTATGTCTATTTTTTTTACTTTTTAATAATATTTTATATGTTATGTAATTATTTATCAGTGACAAAATTGTTTATATCCATATTTGGTTTTTAGATGAAAAAGGGGTATATCTTTTATATTCCGTTTTTAAAAAAATGGTGCTTTTTCCTTGTTTTTTGAAAAAATATTTTTTGTCATTTTTTACAGTTCTTGGTATATGGGTGAATTGTCATCGCTCGTGAACTTAAATTTACCTATATTTGTTTTTAGATGTAAAAGGGTATATCTTTTTATATTCCGTTTTAGAAAATGGTCTTTTTCTTTGTTGTTCAAAAAAATTTTTTTTTCATTTTTACGGACTTCTTGGTATAAGTGAATGTGATCGCTCCGGTGAACTAAATTTACCATATTTGGTTTTTAGATGGAAAAGGGGTAAATCTTTATATTCCGTTTTAAAAAATGGTGCTTTTCTTGTTTTTGAAAAAATTTTTTGTCAATTTTTACGGACTTTTCTAAAGGTGAATATGATCGTTATTAATTTATTTAATGGAAAGGGTATAATATTCCGTTTTAAAAAAATGGTGCTTTTTTGTTTTTGAAAGTTTTTATTTTTACGGATCTTGGTATATGGGGTGTGATCGCTCCGGTGAACAAATTTACCATTTTTTTGGAAAAGTTATATCTCCTAAATCATTTTTCAAAAATGTGACTCTTTGTTTGAAAAAATTTTTCATTTTTACAGTTTGCTTTATAAGGGTGGTGTGATTTCAGTGAACCATATTTGGTTTTTAATGGAAAAGGGTATATCTTTATATTCCGTTTTAAAAATGGTGCTTTTCTTTTTTTGAAAAAATATTTTTTGTCATTTTCGGACTTTTGCTATAAGGGTTTGTGATCGCTCCGTGACAAATTTACCATTTTGGTTAATGAAAAGGGGTATATTTTATATTCCGTTTTAAAATGGTGCTTTTGTTTTGAAAAAATATTTTTTGTCATTTTTACGGACTTTTTATATAGGTGTTGATCCTCCGGTGTTAAATTACCATATTTTTTTTAATGAAAAAGGGGTATTTATATTCCGTTTTAAAAAAATGGTTCTTTTTTTTTGAAAAAAAATATTTTTGTTTTTTACATTTGGTTATAAAGGTGTGTAATTTTTACCATATTTGGTTTTAGATGGAAGGGTATATCTTTATATTCCGTTTTAAAAAATGGTGCTTTTCTTGTTTTTGAAAAATATTTTTTTTATGTTTACGGACTCTTGGTATTAGGGTGATTGTATCTCAGAAACAAATTTACCATATTTGGTTTAGAAAAAGGGTATATTTTTATATTCCGTTTTAAAATAGTGCTTTTTTCTTTTTTGAAAAAATATTTTTTCATTTTTAAGACTCTTTTATAAGGTGAATTTTACGCTCGTGACAAATTTACCCATATTTTTTTTGATGGAAAAAGGGATATCTTTATATTCCGTTTTAAAAAAATGGTGCTTTCTTTTTTTTGAAAAATATTTTTTGTATTTTACGGACTTTGCTATATGGGGTTTGTATTCGGGCTTAAATTTACCATATTTTTTTAAATGAAAAGGGGTATATATTTTATATTCCGTTTTAAAAATGTGTTTTTTTTTTTGAAAAAATTTTTTGTTTTTTGGTGTGGTTTGGGGGGGTGTGATGCTCCGGTGACCAACCATTTTGGTTTTAGATGGAAAAGGGTATATCTTTATATTCCGTTTTAAAAAAATGGTGCTTTCTTTTGTTTTTTAAAAATATTTTTTTGTCAGACGGACTCTTTATATAAGGGTGGGAAATCGCTCCAAAAACAAATTTCCATATTTGGTTTTTAGATTGGAAAAAAATCTATTCCGTTTTAAAAAAATTGCTTTCTTTCTTTTGAAAAAAATTTTTTCTTTTTTCGGTTTTTTATAAGGGGTTGTGATCGCTCCGGTGCATTTACCATTTTGGTTTTAGATGGGAAAGGGTATAACTTTTAAATTCCGTTTTAAAAAAATGGTGCTTTCTTTGTTTTTGAAAAATATATTTTTTATTTTTACAGTTTTTGGTATTGGGGGGGTGTATTTTCAAAACCATATTTGGTTTTAGATGAAAAGGAATATCTTTTTATTCCGTTTTAAAAAATGGTGCTTTTTTTTTGAAAAAATATTTTTTTTCATTTTTACGGACTTTTGCTATATAAGGGTTTGTGATCGCTCCCCAATTAAATTTACCATTTTTTGATGGGAAAGGGATATCTTTATATTCCGTTTTAAAAAAAGGTGCTTTTTCCTTGTTTTTAAAAAATATTTTTTGTCATTTTTTGGAACGTTATAAGGGAAATTCGACGCCCCGCAAACCACCTTTGGTTTTTTAGATGGTAAGGGTTTTCTTTGTCCGTTTTAAAAAATGGTGCTTTTTTGTTTTTAAAAAATTTTTGTTATTTTTTCGACCTTATATTAAGGGTTTTTACCCCGAACTCGGGTAAACTTAAACCCTTTAGTTTTTAGATGGTAAAGGGATATCTTTATTTTCCCCTTTTAAAGGTCGTTTTCTTTTTTTAAAAATATATTTTTATTTTTACGGACTCTTGTCAAAAAAGGTGGTGTGACCGCCCGAAGTTAAATTTACCATATTTGGTTTAGATGAAAAAAGGGAATATCTTTTATTCAATTTTACAAATGAATTTTTTTTTTTAAAAAATTTTTTTTGTCATTTTGGACTTTTTATAAGGAATTGTGATCCCAGTGGACTAAATTTGGTTTTATTAGAGGGAAAAAGGGGTTATCTTTATTGTTTTAAAAAATGGTCTTTTCTTTTTAAAAAAATTTTTTTGTCATTTTTTACGGACTCTTGTTTAAAAGGGGGAATTCACCGCCCAAACAAACTCACCATATTTGGTTTTAGATGGAAGGGAATCTTTAAATTCCGTTTTAAAAAAATGGTGCTTTTCTTTGTTTTTGAAAAAAATTTTGTTATTTTTCTGACCCCCAGGATAATTTTCACCGGTAACTCGGGAAAAAATTCACCAAATTTAGTTTTTAGATGGTAAAGGGATATCTTTTATATTCCGTTTTAAAAAAAAATGGTGCGTTTTCTTTTTTTAAAAAAATATATTTTTTTTTTTTTTTACGGACTCTTGTCAAAGGGTGAAACGCCCCCAGTAAAGTTAAATTTACCATATTTTTTAGAGGGAAAAAAGGTTAAATCTTTTTTATTCCGTTTAAAAAAAGGTGCTTTTACCTTTTTTTTTGAAAAAAAATTTTACAGATGTTTCGTTTATAAAGGTAAATTTTTTAAAATTTTTTTACGGATGATTTGTGATAAGGAGGGTTGACCATCCCGTAAACTTTAATTTACCATATTTGGTTTGATCAATGGGCCCCCTTTAACAAAAAAAAGTTTGTGTCCAGTCACATCACTCCTTTTTGTTTTGCCTTCTTTATTTTAAAATATTTTATACATGTTTAGGAAATAAACACTCTAAAATATAATAAAACAAAGAAAGTTTCTTATTTACATAATACAATATTATAAATTTTCCCATTTAAATTTTTGTCTTTTGTTTAGTTCGTCGATGGTAATATCTTGGATGCGACGCGACATTTTTTAAATTTAGGCCCGCTTTTTGGTTTTGGGCCCCACCGTTCAACGAACGTTTTTGGGAAATTCCCCGGGTCATTGCTCAACTGGGTTTAACTTTGAAAAAATTTCACTCCGTAAAATCTATGCCTTTTTTAGCATCAAGTCATTATATTAGAGAGCTTTTTTAAAAGTTTATTCTTTTTTTTAAAACCCTGGTTTAATTTATTTTATTCGAATTGGTTCGTCGCAATAAAGTTTATAACGAGGTTTGTGTAATATATGTTGTTTACTCAATAAAAAAAAAATATCAATTGGTTAATACAAGTTACAACAAGTAAAAAATAAGTTTTTTGGGGAACAATAAATACGATTTCGGTTTTTGTAATCGACTTCCCCAAAAAGGGCGTATCCATTTAGCGAGGCGTGTTCATTTTATCGTTGCCAAAAGTGAATACCTAATCCATTCTTGGGGGACTATTTATGATTGAGAAAGGCGATTAGTCGAACCAGGTTTGGGGTGGATGTGCTAAATGGATACGCCCCTTAAGATTTTTAAAATGGAACTAGTTACCTACCCCAATCTTCTCAGTTTGCTTTTTTTGTTTTTTTTTAAATATAGTATTTGTTCACTTCCCCGTTACGTACAGTTTTTTTATTTTTAATATTAATTGCATTTATTGTTTCGGTTGGTAAATGTATTTTTTGTAAAAATAAATTTTTAAAAGTTTGTTTTTTATTTTTTTATTTTGATTACGGACATTTTTTAAAAAAATTGGGGAAAATAAATATAGTGATTAATAAAAAACACAGGGCCACAAAAATAAAAGTGGTGTGTGCTGGGTGTGGCACTAATTTTTTTGAATTTTTTTTTGCTAAACACGAATCTAAAGTTAAAGTTGGATGGTCAAACAGAAAAAAATTAAGAAAACGCGTAATTTCAGAAAATTCGTTTTTTTTAAAAATTTTAAAAAGTCAATACCCCTTTAAAAAATATAAAAAAACAGAAAACTTTATATAACATAAACTATGTATTTTTAAATTTTTTTTTTTTTTGGTTTTGGGAAACCCTTTTTTTTTTAATGAATATTTTTAAGTTAGAATTAAAGAACCGAATTTTTAAGATATTGAATTTAGTTTCGTGTTTGCGGAAAAAGTACGCCAGAAAATCTTAGTCAGACACCCAGCACACACCACTTTTTTTTTTGTGGGCCTGTGAAATTATTAAACAGGCCTTTGATCTCATATAATCAACAAGCTAATAAAAAAAATTTTATCATTCAAAAAGATAGCATGGATTAAGTTTAAGAAAAATACCTAGCCCCGACAAATATTAATTTTTTTTTTTTTTGCTGAAAAAAAAACTTTTTTTGTAAATAAAATAATACCTTAAAGCTACCTATAAATGTAATAATTTATTTTACTGCCTGTTCTATAGGTTAAACAAAAATAATAAAAAATCTAAAAGTTTAAAAACAATAATTAGACCAGGCCCTCTTCTTCGTATAAATTTATTTTAAGGTTCATAAAACCTAATAAAAATTTTTTACTTCTGAATTCCTCCAAAATACGAAAATAACGTCTGGGTTGAAAATGGCTGTTTATCACGAACATTTTGATTTATTTGTTATTTGCTATTTGGGTAATAAAAAACAACTACTTAGGTTTAATTTTGGAATAAATCCTTCCCAGATGTTGTATTAGCTGTCTATATAAGGTTTATAAAGTATTTTTGCTCTAATAATAAAAGACCATATTTATAAAGACATAATCCTTTAATCATTTTTATAATTACAGATCATCAACAATTCCTAATGTTTTTTTCGTTGAAGGTAGAAAATTTGATGCAGTCCTACTCCATACCATGACTAAATATAAATTAAGGTATTTGCACCTCTTTGTTTCCTGCATTTAATACTTATATCATTAGAAAAACGATCTTCGATTTACTTTTTTTAAAAAAAAAAAAATCAACCAAGTTTCAAACATAACTGATTTGTTCCCTAAATGCCTTATTTTATAATGCCCTTTCTATTTAAATAAAATTTTTAAAAAAAAAGCAATAAGAAAAAAAAATATTATAGGTTACATTATTTAAACCTTTTGGAAGCACTTGTAAAAAGTATAATAATTAGTCATCTTAAATAAACATCGAAAAATAAACTAACTTTTTTTTAACCTTAACTAATGTTTTAAAAGGCTACTATTTTTAATTATTTAAAGTTTAATGTTAATTCTACTCATATAATAAATAAAAAAACCATTTATCCCGGGGTCGTAAAAAGGATTATTACACCATACCCAAAAACTCCTTTTTTTGCAAAAATTCACCACATAGTATTAAATTGTCTATTATTAAACAAAAAATAAAATTTATTTTTACAATTTTAATCAAAAAAAATTTACTTTCCTGCTGGGTAATTTTTAAATAGTGATTTAATTTAAAGCCAGATACACGTTACGAAAATATCTATGCGGAAGTTCTTCTTGTAAACCTTACAACTTTCCAAAAAATTTGATATGGCAAGAAACCAAAGGTTAACGTATCCATTTCGGGTTCATGTATGTTTAATTAAATGCCAGTGAAAACTATAAGCCGACTTTGTGCAATTTAACAAAAACCTTAATGTATTCTAACATATATCCTTTTCTATTTTTTGCTTTAATGTTATTTAAAGTAATTATTGATTAAGTTGTTTGTAGTTAAATAAAACTAAGTTAAAACTTTAATCTCAACTTAGATCCGCTATTTCAGCAGGTTTTGTTCACTTTTTATCTAACTGTTCCCCTAATCGTTTACTGATCTATAAGATAACTCAAAAACTTTAAAAGTATATTGGCCTCCGTAATATTATAGTCTATATAAACAAACGTTTTTACAAATTGTACCTGAATTATTTGGCCGACTGTACAAGGTCTTTGATTATATTTACGTGGCAACTGGAGCCTTTATTTTTGAAGATAGAAAAAAATATTTTATATAAAAATTGTATTTTTTACATATTTGCTTTTAATTATCAGTAAAAATATCGCATTAAATTATATATATATATATATATATATATATATATATATATATATATATATATATATATATATATATATATATATATATATATATAAAAAATATATAATATATATATATATATATATATATATATATATATATATATATATATATATATATATATATATATATATATATATATATATATATATATATATATACGTTGATGATATTTGGGTAAACCATTTTTAAAATATTTTAGCAAATTATAAATAAATTTAAAAAACTATATTGGTATCAAGAAAGCCATGGAAACAATAAAATTGTTATGTTGCTGAATTTGGTAAGGGTTTTCCCTGTTGATATTTCAGAATTTTTTAAAATTATCAAAAGTACTTATTGCTAGTCCAATGGAAAAGGTATAATAATTATCCCGGAAAAAACGAGGATAGCCAAATCTTTCATTTTGTGCTACAGTACTTTGCTTTATTTTTAAGCTTTTCGGTCACTAAACTTTCTTACTCTATACTTAATAGTGTCTATAGATGGTACCCGTTTTTAAGGATATAATAAGCAATATTCCCTTTGCACTGTCGTCACATTATTTTTGTTGCCATTAAAAAGACGCACAACAGCAATTTTTGTACTTCTAATTAGTCCATCGACAAGAAAGTAATATAAATTATAATAGTTTAATGATAAATGTAAAGTCTAAACAATATCGAGACATCAAATTTATCATAACATTTTTTTTTGTTTTTATGGCTTTCCTGATACCAATATGATTTTTTTAATTTATTTATAATTTAAGCTAACATATCTTAAAAATGGTTCACTCAAATATGATTAATGTATATATATATATATATATATATATATATATATATATATATATATATATATATATATATATATATATCAAATATATATATATATATATATATATATATATATATATATATATATATATATATATATATATATATATATATATATATATATATATATATATATATATATATATATATATATATATATATATATATATATATATATATATATATACTTGACCTAAACAATAAATTCATTAAGTTAAAAAAGATTACTTGAGCACAAATTTTTATACAAGCCGAAACACAAATTCTAAAAATTCGTTTTAATAGCTGAAGGTATGTTCTGTAAACTTGTAACTTAAACGCCGATATTTTTTATTTAAGGGACTTTAAAAAATATGGTTTCCACCCAAAAAACAACCGAGTCTCAAAATTTCTATTAATAGCTTTTGGCAAAAACCAATAGCAATATTGAACCAAAAACGAATACTTTAGCACAAATGTTTATACAGGTCAAAAAATAAATTCGAAACAATTGTTATAGTAGCTGAAGGTTTGATGGCAATTGATTGATTTACGTGAATGTTTAATACCTTATGTGCTGTATTTAAAATTCATATTTACACTGATGCCTTAAATTGTGAAAATACTTTTTTGCTCTGCGACATTTGCCAAATTTGTACAATTGTTTAGTTTTTAAAGGCTTGCAACGGTATAATTTTGTTATGCTTTTAACAACCCTTTTTTATTTGTGTCATTGCATGTCTATGGGCATGCTGGGAATACTTTTGTTGGTTAACTTAAAAATCTTTTTATAATTTAACCTTAAGGCCCTTTAAAAAATGCTTTATAATTAAGAAAAAAAAGCACACATTTTTCATACAGTTCTTTTAAGTGTTTTTTAATAAAATGATAATCGTATCTGCAAAGATTAAAACAAACTGTTTTAATACTAATATACTTTATCTTAAAGTCATAACCTAGCTTAAATTAAAACTGCTGACATTTCTACCACTATAAATTATGCATAAAAAATCATCTCTTGGGTTTATTAGACTTGACGTGAATGCTGAAAGGTTAAAGTGTCTTTCAGGCTATAAAACAGCGACTTGTAAAAAATAAGTAATAAAAAATGTGTACACAAAGTTATAAAAGAAAGCTTAATTTTAGAAAAATACTTCTTCATTTTTTAATTATTAGTACACTTGTTTTATATAATACTGTGTAAATATAATAAAATGAAGAAAATATTTTTTCAGTTTAAAATCCTAAAAAAAAACCACATTTGTACCCACTTAAAAAAAACCTTTATTCCAGCTGTTTTATTTTGGAATAAATCTCGTTTTTAAATTTTAAAACATTCTCAATAACCTAAATATATGCCAAAGTTGTGTTTGATATTTAGTTTTTGTTTCAAATTAAAAAAAGGGGCTTGTTTAAAATTCTAAAGGTATTTAATATCTTTACAAACAGTTTTATTAAACTGAAAGCAAAAGAATCGCCGTTGGGTGACCAAACAAAAAAAAAATTAAAATTTATAGATTTTGGCGCTACTAACAGTACATTACTTTTTATGCTAGCTTTATCTTGTCATTAACAAGTACTGACATTGCAAACATCCACTGCAAACTATTGAATCGCATTAATACGCCCTCGTTTAATTTCTTGATCTTTCTTCGATGTTTTTATTTTCTAAGATCCATATTTTATAAGTATGATAAGGTTTTTTAATTCGGGGAGCAGCTGGGAACGCAAAAAAAATAATTCGGTTAAAATTTACCATATAAAATATTTTTCAAAATCATAATATATTGTCAAATGATAAATTTACGACTATTTAAATAAATTTAAAATTATTTTTCTGAGTAGCATTTTTTTTTAATTCCGCTCATCTTAAAATGACTGTAGCTCAGTGAAAAATCAACTTAAAAACAATTAGCGAGTCTTAAAATATTTATTTTGCATACAAGAATATTTTTACAAACTTTGATCAGTGATATGTCAAATGTTTCTTAGTTCAAAGAGTTTATAGGTAAATCCCGCTGCTTTTTTTATCAAAAATATTGCTTTCAAGAGGCTGTAACTTTTTCCGAATATTATTTAGACGTTCTATCCGTTAAAAGTTTAGACCATTAGCTTTGCTGAAAAGATCGGAAAAATCGTTATTTTGCAATATCTTTGTACTATATTTAAATATCTTTAGTTATTATTGACATTTAATTTTTGCAAACCAATTTTGTTTCTTTTTTTAATAAGAAACAAAAAATATTTTTAAACATTTGTTTATCTTCAATAGTTTATTAGCTACAGTGTTTTAAACAATTAAATTGTTTATAACAATTTTCTGACCACCATGCTTTTCTAGAAAAGCAAGGTTCAAATTCAGGTTCAGCGGACAAAAATACATAGAAAACAACTACTCGTTTTTGTGGACCTTAATTTTCATCCAATTTGACGCTCTAAATTACATCTATATCTTTGCTTACTAGGTTTTATGGGCTTTTTATTTATGAAAATAAACACATGTTTTTGTTTAATTGACAGCCTGTTCTACAATTTATAAAATCTAACTAGCTAAAAAATATTTTTTTTTTTAATCTAATGTAAATCCAGTTCTTAAGTTTAATGCTGCCAATTTAAAATAACAAAATTACTAAGAATATCGTGGTCAGGGTATAAAAAACTCTTGATAATTTTATCACTGAACGAAGCATAAAGTGTGGCTTTTTTGCGCTCCGCGGAATTTAAACTCTCAATTTTAGTTTTTTACTCGGCAAGTCATTTCGAGAGCTTATATTCCCGCCTCTACCACCCTCGCGCCGCTCGAAAGAATTGGTAACTTTAAACACACCTCTTATCCATAAAAAAACAAATATTAGAACTTTTTATTATGCGTTGTATCAAGTTCAAGTATTATACTATCAAATACCGTCCAAATGTATTCTTAAATAATCACAAACAATTGGGTTGTGATTTAAAAAAAATGCTAACTCGGTTCCTACTGGTCGTAGATATTTCTTTTTTTTTAACTATTTGTTTTAGTGTCAGTGTTTCATATTTCTAAGTTAAAAATTTGTAACTCATGCAGGAGGCGCTTCAGCTTTAATTGTTTATTAACAAAAAATACCTTTTTTAAGGATCAAAGCCAAGGAATAAATTTTTTTTTTTATTAAGTTAAATCAAATTAGTAAAATATAAGTCTCGAAAAAGCAAAAGACAGTTTTTATGACCTAAAATATTTATAAACAAAAAAAATATACCTATATATAGCCCAATAGATTAAAATCAGTAAAACTCAATTATCTTAGCAAAAATTTATCTCATTATGTTGTTGAACCTCTCATTTAATTTAGAATTAAAAAAACAATTTTTCGCAATATTAAAAGTTGATTATTTTTTTTTGCAATAATTATCAACATTTTAAAAAATGGCTATTTTTAACGGCGAAAAACACGTTATTACCATTTATAACTCCCCACCCCTGCACACTTTTTTCGAGTCTAAAACTATATAGTCATATTTAGATAATCCCCCTTTACAACTTCTAATACCTTTCAACCTGTTACAAATAAAAGTCATGAAAATTACCTACAGAATGGGATATAAATCGACCATCGACCATTGGACCCTATTAGATTTGATCTATATGCTCCAGTCGTTCCAATACGGTAGTTGTAATTCTTTTTCTCTAAAAGAGTAATATTTTGGGGTAAAATTTTCATTAAAATATAATTATATTCCTTTTTTCTATCAAAGAAAATACATTAGCCACACTCTGGTTTTTTATATTATCCGAACAACTAATCTCCTTTAAGCGGTCCGAAATAGGTGGGCCTGTAAATAATTTATTATCGCTGTCTTTTTCTGCGCTTGACATTTTCCTCCTACCTGAACACGAATTTTCCACTATGTTTTCAAAGTCGTTTTTTCTTTATCAGAAAAAGAATAATTCTGTCTATTTCATTGGCCATTTTCTAATGGCTGTTTTTTCAATTATTCATGTATAAAATACCTTTTTTAGGTAAGTCATTATAGGACACGTTTTCAAAATTGGAAAAAAAATAGTGGCGTACAGCTTATCAAACTGAAATTATTTTTAAGGTTTATTTCCATATGACAGTGTATACTCTAGGGATGGACGGATTATTATATAGTCGAGGCAATGAAGCACTAAAAAGGCCAAAATTTCCCAAATTTTTTTTGTATCAAGACGGATCAAATGGGTTTTGGCATTCGTTTCCCAAAAAATTTTGTAAAAAATGTACCTTTTGGACTTATTCAAACCCCTGTCTCAAAAATGCATTAAATCATTTTGAGCCCTTTTTAAAAGATTTAATCTTTTTAAATAAAGTCGAAACTGGCCCAAATCAGGTTCTCGGGGTTTTAAGGTCGCTAACCCGGCGATGTTCAAATTGACCCACAGCCTACCTGGAGCTCAGTAACATATAAACGTCATCTCCGTGGGACTCTCCCAAATTCATGCGGAGAAGGAGAGAAACTGGACGCCTGGGGTTTTTTTGGGTCGCTGAATTCAAATATGGCATCGGCAAACACCTCCCGGACACCTGGTGCGTCGGAACATGGACGTCTAGGTTAGGGTGCACCAGGTGTTCAAGGGTCGTTTCCGCCGTGAAATTCGGATTTAGCGCCCTAAAAAACCCCCAAAAAATTTTCGTTCGTATTTTCGGTGTGTTGAAAAACCTTTTGGGGATGAGGTCCCCTCTAGGTTCCGGTGCACCATGTTTCAGGGGGTCGTTTTCAACGTGAAATTTGGTTTAGCGCCCCAAAAAACCCCCACAATAATTTTTGGGGTTTTCTTTGGCAATCTTGTCAGGAAAACCCCGGCTATGACGTCCATCAGGTTCCCGGGGCAACAGGTGTCCGGGGGGTTGGGGTGACATATTTAAATTCAGCGACTCCAAAAACATCCGGGCGTCGATTTTTTCTCCTTCCCCGCAAGAATTTTGGGGGATTCCCACGAAGATAACTTTAATCGGTGTTCCTGAGCTCCAGGTGGACTACGAGTCAAATTGAGCATCATAATTGTGATCAGCGACCTCAAAAACTCCCGAGAACTCGATTTGGGCCAGTTCTGACTCTTATTTACAAAGTTATTAAATTTTCCAAAAGCCGTCTCAAAAAATGCATTTTTTGAATGCATTTTTGTCTGCAGTAATGCAATTTGAGGTTTTATAAGTCACACAGTAGATACGTTTTTTACAAAAAAATTTTGGAAGCGAATGAAAAAAACCGCATTCCCATCTGTATAAAAAATTCCGAGGGTGAGTGTTTTATTACCTCTACTACCCTTGAATTTATTCATATATCGATAAATTAAATATCGATAAAAACTTAATAAAAGATACGATATATTGATAAATTGATTTAACGATAATCGAATCGATGGTATTAATATTAATAAATTAATAAAATTTTATATCGTTAGGTGAAATCTCTACAAAGTTAGTTAAGAAATTAACTACACTATTACAAATATTTGATGCAGAAAATACTCTGTTGGACTACAATTAGAACCCGGTTTTTTTGAGGCCTGTTTAAATCTTATAATGGTCTCACCTTTAGTGAATTTAAGGTTAAATAAATTAAATACTGATATAAATATCGGTATATCGATAAATTTCTATGAATATATTTTTATACACTAATATTAATTATATTAACGACAGTTATAGTTCGGGATCCAAATAAGAGGTGACCTTCATCCATCTGCCAACCGGATAAAACCTTTTTTTTTATCAAATACAGTACAAATGTATTTCAAATAAATTGTTTAAAAAATTTTGGTTAAGGATATAATTAAATATTTTTTTTTTAAATTTAGATGCTTTCTGTATAATATTGATTCTATTTTTTTTTTAATTTTACATAACAGTATCGATTTACCACCATGGCTTCCATTTCCCATATGACCATTATATGGGCTCTCATTACACGCATGTAAGGGAAATAAGAGCGATTGACTTTTTTTGTAAAATCTTTGTTTGTACAAAGTTATTTATTTTAAAGAAAACAAGGCTTTATTTTTGAACTTTCCTGTACTTTTTTAAAAAACGACTATGGCCATTTCGTGTATTTTTTTCCGTAGAATTCAATAATCTAAAGATATCATAATCTTCTTGAAAACGGTATTAAAGACATTTTAGAAGAATTGCCACATTTTTTTTCAAAAAGTTTTAGAAGATGCCCAAGAATTTTATTAGTAGTGTGAGCAATATTTAGGCTAAAATTGTGGGTTTTACGTATTTGCTAACAATAGAAGAAAAGCACGTTTAAATGTAACATTTGGAACATTTCACAGCCACAACTAAAAGGCTAAGAGTGATGTGAACCGAGTATGAGAGGCTCCGAAGTAAGCCATATTTCAAAAATTGGACCAAAAGGTGTTAGCATTAGTGTTTTGAGATGTAAAAGAAATTTTATGCACAAACTACCCTCAAACTGGTAAAACATAAACCTAACTTATAATTAATATCTTCTGGGCCAGCTAAATCTTAAAGTTCTTAGGAAAAGATCTAGTTTAAGGAAGAAAAATAACATTTTCCATCAAGATATTGCACTCTCTCACACAGCTTAAAAAATCATCGCGAAAATCGGTAAATTGTAACATCCACCCTATTCGCCAGACTTGGCTCTTTTTAACTTCTGGCTGTCTTTACATTTTTAATAATTTATGCATAACCGGGATTTTCATTTAACAAGGAAGTAATAGCAGCCATAAAAGCGTATTTTAACAGTCTTCCGAATTCTCACCTAAGGAATAAAATCCAATACGAGGATTAGTGAAACAAATGTATTAAATTTCAGGGAAATTGTGTTTTAAACTACAAAGTTTTCCTAATTGAACGAAAAAACTTATTAAATTACCTAGTATAACCAACCTTACAATTTAAAGTCTTCCCAAAAAATTTACTTTAATAGCTTATTTAACGAACTAAATGAACCTCAGTAAACAGATTACAAGGGCTTGGCCTCTAAATATCTAACCCATTTTACAATAGCTCCGTCAACGATTTCCAAGTATTTAAACATGCAGATATTGGGTTTTACGGCACTTTTTGGCCAACACGGTAGTGCCACAGTTACACAGATATCTTGAACCTCTAAACTAACATTTGAAATACGGTATTAGAACTGGATTAAGTTTTTTCTTTCTTAACTAGATTAATATATAGACATTATATCAGCAATAAAAAGGACCCCGCACATTTCTTATGAGAGATAACTGCAAAAATGGATGAAATCGACATATGATTTAGCTTTTTTCGCCCTGAGAAAAAGTCTCAATGGGCACGAAGCTCTATAATGCGTAATTTGGCTCCTATAGAGCTCCAAAGCTCTACAGATGCATCATTTCCTAGAGGAGCTCCGTAGGAGCCAAAATACGCATAATGGGGCTTCGTGCCCATTGAGAGTTGATCTCAGGACGAAAAAAGCTGCAACATATATCGATTTCCCATAAGAAATGATCGATCTGTCTAGCTTTGGACCTCCGTAGGAGCTAAAATACGCATAATGGAGCTTCGTGTCCATTGATAGTTTATCTCAGGACAAAAAAAGCTGCAACATATATCGATTTCAGCCCTTTTCACAGGGGGCCACTTCCCATAAAAAACCCAACTAGCAATTTGATGTTTTATAAATGTCCTGGAAATGTTTCCGACACAAATTTTATAAAACATTATTTCTGTCGGAAACATTTTTATAATATTTTTGCAGCATTTATAAATGTAAAATTGGAACCATTTTATAAAATACTTCAGTCATCATAAACATTTTGTAATGGTTATTGAAATATTAAAAAAATAATTATATCAACATTTCGGTTAACCCCAAGAATATTTAGAAAGGGCATTATAGAACTGTTTTATTAAAACTTCTTTTAATACCACTAAATAACTATTTTCTAAGAATTTTTATGACAGACTTTTTAATAAAAACATGCTGAACGGTAACAATATATAGTAACAAAATAAATGGGTTTTTTTAAATATATTTTCAAAGTCGCTACAAATATCTTTGAATCAAAACGAAATGCTCTGCTATGACAAGGAAAAACATCTGCAGAAATACACAGAGGACGCCATACACATTAGATTAAATAATAAGTAATATGGATCTTTGTTTACACGCATCTCCCGTGGGGACTAAAATTTTTAGTGTGAAGGAAATTTTACTGAGAATTATATATCATGTTTTCAACAAATTTTAAGCGCGCTTTCTTTTTACCGATGATTTCTAAAAAAACTATTTTTTGTTACTTAATCCACTTTTTGAATTCAAGTCATTTTGCAAACATACTTATGTCAGATTATTTCAATTATAATAAATTTTTAAGTTCGCACGTTTTTAACTGTCATTAACAACAAAAATATGATAATTGTTGTAACTTTACATGTCTGTATTAGAGTAACGAAATAGTGCATGGACATTCAAAATGGCTGTCTTCTATAAAATACTTTTGTGTTAGTAGCAAGCATTTTACGATAATTAAATTATAAGGCTTTTTATAATATTTAAAATAATGAGATGCTTTGAGTTAACAATCTTAGGCAGGTCAGTGCTTAGACAAAATTTTGTTGTCACACGCATTCTTAAAGTAAATTTACCTAATTACTTTCATCTCAAACTTTTGTCATCGATTATTTTTAAAGCGTCCTAGGATCTTGCGGAATTATGTTAGGGATCCTTTCGTTAACATTTCGAAATAGAGCTCTTAGTGTTGAATGTGAACATTAAAAAATAGTGCCTATGATCTAAGATTTTTTTTTAATTGTCCTATATCCGACATTTTAAATTTCTGCTTTTGCACTATCAATCACTATAAATATTTTT
This sequence comes from Listronotus oregonensis, assembly GCA_019359885.1. NCBI lineage: Eukaryota > Metazoa > Arthropoda > Insecta > Coleoptera > Curculionidae > Listronotus > Listronotus oregonensis. Next base: position 66,749 of record JAHBCN010002085.1, read on the forward strand.
TTAAAAAAAAACAAAGCCCAGGTATAAATATAAGGAAACATAACCACACATTAAATGCAAGAAATATATTATAGCAAATGTGTTTTATTGCGTAGGTAGCCGCAATAATTATATTTAAAGAAAAACAATTTAATTATGTAATTATTTTGTTTCTGTTTCCAATCTACAGCAGACTGCATCTCTATGAAATAATTATATGGCAAGTTCTGGAGCAACAATTTACTCTAAAAAAGGAAATAGTCCTAAATACTACTTTAGAAAAAGTATTTTATAAGATGACCAACTAATACGATAAAATATTTTTTATAAGTTTTTATAACGGTATTAATATACTGCAAAAGACTCAAACAAATGCGTTATAAAACAATTTAGTTTTGTAGACTAAGTTGTTTTATAGCTTAGCCATAAAAGTATATTTATAATTATTTTGTAACTGCTTTATTAGATATTTTTTAATATTGTAGCAGAAACGTTTTCATGATAAAATAATAAAACATTTCAGTTGCAGACAAACATATAGTGTAATCCACAACTGTAATATAATTAATTAACATCTTGGAAGCATTAATAAAACAATAAAAAAACAAAAAAGTTGTAGAAAATTAAAATTATAAAATACATTTGCTAGTTGGGAATGATCGATCTGCGGAGCTTTGGAGCTCCGTGGGAGCCGAAAACGCATAATGGAGCTTCGAGCCAATTAAGACTTTTTCTCAGGAGGAAAAAATCTTCAACATATATTGATTTCAGCCATTTTCACTGAGGGCTACTTCCCATCAGAAATGTGCTGGATCCTTTACTCGAACTGCTTAGAGTTGTTTATACAAAGAAAAAATAATTTTAAAATAGTAACTAATACTTACGCTAAAATTCCTGACATATGAAAAATCTCGGCGTTAAGGTAAGCCAAATAGGCCATCACAAATATAAAAATAGGTTCAATAACGCGCACTTCATGTGTATACCTAGTCACTAGGGCAGTGGCGAAGCCCCATATCACACCAATCACAGTGCCACCGATGGCAACAACTAAAAAGTTTAAAAATCCCGACAAAAGGTCCGTGGCTTCGACATTTTGAAGACCCATCTCCGAATAAGCTTCGAAAAGATGGTACAGGACTACGGTCACTGCGTCGTTTAGTAGCGACTCTCCGAACACGACTATATACAAAATCTCGTTGACCTGGATCTCTTCGAATACAGCTAATACAGCCACTGGGTCCACGGCAGAAATCAGAGCCCCAAACAGGAACATATCAAGTAACGGAGTATCACAGGAATACAGGCCTGTCAGTCCCACTGCCCAAAGGGAAGCACCTTAAACAAAAAGAAGGTTGAGTTTGAAAAACAGGGAAATATCAGAAATATGTGAATTTAAGGACTGATTGTTCCTAATCAATAGTAGGCTAATAATTTTTGATATTAACTTAGCCAAAAAACGTGATTTTTTTTAAGAAATTTAAATGATAAATGATATTTATATAGATTTAGCACGTTTTTTTTAAGTCAATAAACAAAGTTTTTAAAATAAGCGCACAATATTGTTAAGGTAGATTTTTTACATAAAAATACTATATAGAGTTTAGAGGTCTGACATATTTGGTACATCTAAATAAATATTGTAGTAGAGGAAACGAAGTAGTGCACGAGGGATTTTTTGTGCAGTATAAACCTCTGCAAACTTTGTGAACACATTTAATTAATGGGAAATGAAAAACTGCATTTGTGCAAAAAAAATGTATTTTCGAAATGCATTTTAAAGTTTGCAATTATAAAAAATTTATAACTAGGTAAATAATGATGGAAATGAGCTTGAGGTTTTCGAGGTCGCTGAACACGATAATAATATTGGCAAGGGCGTACGCAGTACCTGGTGCGCGATAAGAATGGTTTAAACGTCGTCTTCTGTGGAGTTTTACGATAAATTCTCCTAATTTCAGCCCAATTTTACACGAATATGACATTGACAAGGACCTGCGCAGTACCTGGTGCGGGCTAAGAATAGTGTAAACGTCCTCTTTTGGAGTTTTACGACATTTGCTTCTAATATTAGCCCAAATTTGTTACTTGGGGGTTTTTCTCATCATTTTTACTGCTTTTTTTTAACTTCTTCTACTTCTTCTTTCTCTTCTTCATTCTGCACTTCTATTTTAGCAAAAAATATTTCTTTTTTACTATAAAAGTCATTGTTCGTGCAGTTTCTGCCAGCACATTTTTTGCAAGTTAAATTACAGATCAACGCATGTTCTTTGCATCCACATGGGATTAGGCGCATCGGGTACTCCGTAGGCCCTTGTCAATATCATATTTGTGTTCAGCGACCACAAAAACCTCCGAATCGTCGAAAAACTTCAGAAGACGACATTTATACTATTCTTAGCGCGCACCAGGTACTCTGTAGGCCCTTGTCAATGTCATATTCGTATTTAGCGACCACAAAAACCACTAGAGTAAAGAAATTGCGCTGATATCAGGGGATTTGTAATAAAAGTCTGGAAGAACACGTTTACACCATCCTCAGCGCGCACCAGGTACTCCGTAGGCCCTTGCCAATGTCATATTTGTGATCAGCGTCATTATTTATCTAGTTATACATTTTTTATAATTCCAAACTTTAAAATGCATCTTTCAAATGCACAAATGTAGTTTTTCATTTCCCATTAATTAAATTTGTTCACAAAGTTTGTAGGCGTTCATACGAATCAAATGCAAAAAATCGCAATCAAATCCATCTTAGTGCACAACTCGTAAGGCATTAAAAAATATTGGTTACGCTAAAATAAGCTCACTGACAAAGTTTCAAAGAACTTTTTGGTATTTCAAAATTTAAACCATATATAAGCTATTATATTGACGGTACCTATTTAATCCTAAAACTGCGGATGTCATCGAAATAGAACAGGATTACTTTATTTATATAAAACTTGGAAAAAAATCTAGTTTAGTTTTAAAAAATTTTATATAGCTACCGGGAATTCTCATTAAAAATAAACAAGTAAATAATAATTCCTATTTATTACCTGAACATTATTAGGTGTGTAAATTTTTAATGGATAAATTTTCAATGTTTTAAATACATTTACAACACATCATCTTAATGATAATAAAATATGTCTAGTCTGATGAATCTAGAAGCTGCATTATTTTCTGATATATTCTTATAGAAACTTTCTTTAATTAAAAAAGATGTTCTATCAACTGTCAAATTTGTCAATACCCTCTTTTAGTAAAAATAAATAAATTTGACCAAATAATAGTAAACCAGTTTAATCCCGATTTTAGGGCACACTTTTAGGATGCAATTATCTATTTCAAATTTTAATATTTAAAGTGACACTTTTTAAAACTCATTGACGTTGTCAATGTTCATGTCAAATATCTTAGTTTTCATAACTAGCTACGAAAAGTAAAATTTTTAAAACTGGTGATGAAAAATAAGATAATTGACAATGAGTTTTAAAAAGTGTCACTTTAAATTTCAGAATTAGAAAAAAATTAAAAAAGCATATCATATTAAAAATTAGAAAAAATAATGTGTGAAACGCGTTGAGAAACATTATTTTTCATAACTCACATGCTCGTTACGAAAAATAGTGTTTTTCCCAACTGGTTGCACAATAAACTATTCATCCTCTGAAGGCCTCTTTTGATGCTGCCATACTGTCTTATTGTATTTAAAATGTTGACGTTTTTTATGAAAATTAAATCGGTAAAAAACTAGTAAGTCATTTTAAGATATTTTAACCCCCGCTAGCCTGTTTAAAATTTTTTAGACAAAAATTAACACATTTTAATTTGTTATACTATATTGAATATATTTGTAATTTCAAGACTGGCGATTAAATGTTGCTAATGTATAGTTATCTAAAATAAGCTTATAAAATCTTTTAACAAAAATGCGTAATATATTAATGCAATAAACATAATTACAACAAACTATTTTTTTTTGTTGAAATAAATTAGTTTTTCTTTTTTATCGTTTGCAGCAATTTCTTTTGCTCATAAAATAAATAGAATCCATAAAGCTCATCTTGGTTTAAGGCAAATTACTTGATATAAAATGTTGGCGTAATTTTTGGATTTACTACTTTCGCATCTTGGAAAATAAAACCAGCATTATGGATTTTCACAAATTGTGTACATAAACTAACACACTTTTAAAGATGATTATTTTTTTGAATTTATGCGGTACAGTTTGTTAGAATTGAAACCTTATCAATTAGGGCTACAAATTTGAAATAATATATTTCTTGCACTTTAAATCATATTTTAACTTTAGCCATCGACTTGCGCAATTTGACAGATTTGAGACCTTGTCCTTCAAGTAAATAAATGTGTTACCTTACACATATACAGTGTGTCCCAAATTGGTGGGGAATGTATGGGGATCTTGGAAACCATGATAGATAGAAAATCGGTTAAAAGGGGAAAGTTTTGGACAATTATGTTAGTAAGCTAATGCCGTTTACTACATGGTTCTATCTATTCAGGTTTTTGAGAAATTTTGAAAAAACCTGAAACATGCATTTTCGAAAATCGGCCATGAAGATGTAAAATAACGACCTAAATTCAAAATGTTGTCCATATTTCTCAACATATTAACGATATTTGTTTAAATAGTCCTAACTACCCTATGAATGGTTAACTTAGGTGAGTGGAATTCTCTATCCAACATCCCTGGCTGAAGATGTTGGATTTTCTTTAAATTGTTGGTTAACTGTAGCATCTCGTTGTCGATTTTCTTCAGCGTACTTCTTGGGTCGTGGTTTTTTAAAACTTCCGAATTTAAGCAAATTTGTAACCAGTTTTTGAAAGTATGTTAGTTTAGGATGTTGCCTTTCAGGGAAATTGTCGAAATACGTTTGCGCAGCTTTATTAACATTTCTATTGCTTTGGAAATATCGTTGCAAAATATCAAGTTTTTCTTTAAATAATTAATCATCTTACAAAGTTAAAAAAATTTTAATAACGTACCCGAGCTAACTTGATAATGACGCTAGATGACATTCGCCGGAATCAAGGCCAACTGAGAAAATATTTGTTTTTTGAAGTGGATGAGGTTATAAACTCCTAAACTATAACATGTTATACATTGTTGAAATAAGAATAAAAGTACTATTTGGCTGCGACAAAATCAATATGGCGCCCATAAAAAGTAAAGTTGATGATGATTCATCAACTTTACTTTTTCATATGGGCGCCATTACATTTTGTTGTAACACAGTATTAACGTTATAGCTATGTTCCCATTTTTGTAAAATATCTCTTCAGCTTATCTAATTTGCCAATTACTAATATTTTATTGTTTACAAAAAAATGACGTTCGTCGGAATCAAGGCCAACTGAGAAAATATTTGTTTTTTGAAATAAATGAGGTTATAAACTCATAAATTATAACATGTTATACATTGTTAAAATCAGAATAAAAAGCACTATTTGGCTGCGTAAAAATCCAATATGGCGTCCATATGAAAAATAAAGTTGATGATGATTTCAAAAACACAAAACGTAGAAAATAAAAATTGACTACTTGGTCATATTCTACAAAAAAGTTGCTTTAAAGAAGTTTTTACAGATTTGAAAAATTTTCACTTATAAATAAAATATGGCCGATTTTCGAAAATGCATGTTTCAGGTTTTTTCAAAATTTCTCAAAAACCTGAATAGATAGAACCATGTAGTAAACGGGATTAGCTTACTAACATAATTGTCCAAAACTTTCCCCATTTAACCGATTTTCTATCTATCGTGGTTTCCAAGATCCCCATACAAGATTTTAGTGATTGTAATTAACTGTTTTACTAATAAATGAAAAACATAATATGAAGTAAAATCTTTAATCACAACATATAACGAAAACAAAGTTTAAAGAACCCCGTAATTTATTTTTGGTAAATGGGTTTCTGTTAATTGTTTTCAAACTTTGCACAGTGATAATTCTCATCCTGCTGATCAAAAGTCTTCACGGGCAGAAAACCCCCCCACCCCTCCAAAATCACTCTCAAAGGTCACTAGGGATTTTTAGTATGGAAAAAGGGTTTCGGTTAATTGTTTTCAAACTTTGCATAGTGATAGTTTTCAACACGCTGATCAAAAGTTTACACGGGCACAAAACCCGACGATATAAAAAGTTAAAAAAGAATTGGCCAAAACCTATTTTTCATAAGAAAATTGCGGGGTCCTTTCACTACTGTATTTAAAATTTACCAGAACCTAAAACCTAATTTCCTAATGGGGTCATCGTTCAAAAATAAAATAATTGCACGCCCAAAAAAAAAAAATAAGGGTCCGAATGACTTGACCATGACCTCTATGTTTTTGAGGTAGCTGACTCCGAATCCGGGGTCAGTTTGACCCCACCAAGTCATGGCCAAGAGCATTCCAAGGTCAAACGTGTAGAAGAAATCGCAACAAAACTGGAACAGTGTACACTTATGATTTTACGGTTAGCTAGTCAGTTTGACCCCATCGGGTCATGGCCAATGGCATTTCAAGATCAAATCTGTAAAATACGCAACCAAATTTAAATTAACAAATATGTTTTGAAGTGTCTGAGCATAAATCCATGGTTCGTTTAAATCCGTTGGGTCATTGTCGTGGTTATTCCAGGTTCAAATACACAAAATTTATTGCACTCAAATTTTCCTGGTAAATATTATATTGTATATGTCTGTGGTTATTTAAGCTTTGTATATGCATACATTTCTATCAATGTATATGCATTTTAAATTTGAGTGCGACAAATTTTATGTGTTTGATAGTCAGGTTTTTTTTTATTAATTAATACAGTTTTTTTCAATGATACAGGCAGATGAGTAAAAAAAAATGTCATGTATAAAAGAGTGCAACAAAATTGTTGACAAAACTTGGGCTGATTTAAAATTTCATTACTTTAATCTCTTCTTTTTTTGCTAAGATCAGTGAATGAAAAAAATAATGGTGAGGAATCTTATACTTTTTGTTTTCAATTTGCCTTTTTTGTAGGTAAAACCGATCATTGGTAAAACCTAACCTTTTAACTAAACATGTAGTATGAAAATTGCTTTCTTTAATGTTCCCTAAGTGGCCCCCGCTATTTGATAGGTAAAATGTAGTAATTTTCTTTTATGTAAATAAAATTCTGCCTGCATTTTAAATTCTAAGACAATTGTGACCTTAAAAACTCCGGTTCACTAAGATTCCAAACTTCTAAAATACCCCTTAAATAAATCATATTACCGCCCCAGTTTTAGGAATTTCCGAGTCAAAATGTGCAATTTTCTAAATTTTTTCCTTTATTTGTGTCCTATAACCTTACATACTTTGAGTTTTTACCCCCTTGGAGAGTGCCCCTTAATTTTAAGTCATTCAGTCAGTCATTTGGTAGTAGAATGGACGATTTTTAAATTGAATATCTCAGAAATCAAACCAAAACAGTATACTTGTCTCGTTAAGCTTAAGTTCTCATAACTTTAAAAATTATTACACTTTTGTGAATATTATCTCTTAATAATATGGGTTAAATCTAATTATTCCATAATAGGAAATTTCAGCTTATCTCATATATCCTTATTTCAGCAAATAGAATATTTTTCATCTCTTCAACAATTTATCAATTTTTTTCGCAAAGGAATTAGCTTGAAAATTCTCTAAATTATTTTAAAAAATAGTAGCATGAAAATGAAACTTATTCCAAACTATAAGACTGAAAGAAAAAAGTGCTTTTATGTTTAATAACTATAGTTAAATTGTCCCGACTTAAAAATGACCTTCCTTTATTAAAAATATCGATTGTTTCTTAACATAGAATATGCAATATGTTTAACTATTTAATTCCTTAATCTATGATAAATTAAATAAATGCTGTTTTTTTTAAATTCAATTTTAATTTGGTACAAGCTACATTCCTGGTAACACACCCCTACATTACTGAAAGACTTTTAGTTAATATTAGCAAATGCTATTTTAATGAAATTTTATTTCTGGAAAATCTACAATTTACAGCCAGATCCAAACGATACTATTTAAGACAAAATAATAATTTACGATTGCCTATTATGAAGCGAGGCTCGAATAAATTAAAATTGTAGTATTTGCCCAAGATTAAATCGGAAATTTCTAGCACAGCTGGCCGACAAACAAAACTTTCCCTACAAAACAGGGCAAGCGAGTGTATTATTGATCTGTACACATATATCATTTTTAAAATTTTAACAACTTATAGTCTAAGAGCCAGTAAACATCTGATGACACATAATTTAAGAAAGCCTCAAATTTCCTCAGTTAGTCCGTTATACCTACCGTCCATGAGATGGAAGTTAGTTAAGCCCAGTCGCGGTTGGTTCAGTGTCAATCAGGGTGTGATTATATATATATATATATATATATATATATATATATATATATATATATATATATATATATATATATATATATATATATATATATATATATTTATATATATATATATATATATATATATATATATATATATATATATATATATATATATATATATATATATATATATATATATATATATATATATATATATATATATATATATAAATCCGCTGACTATTTTATGAACTTCTTTGAATATAAGAAATAATATGAATAATATCAATGATCATACTTAGTGTTATTACATGGATTATGGGTAAAATGGGCTATTACAAACCTAGGTTTAATGGTAAAATACAGGGCGATTCCTAAATTGAAGCTTTTTTTCATGTATATAGGACTCATTATTGTAAACAACTTCTTATATACCTTTTTTCAAAATACTAAAAAATAAGAAAGAAGTCTTCGGCTGTAGTGCTTGGACACGTTGAACGTGATTTTCCCGCAATGTTGTCCACACTTTTTTTTTACTTAAACCGACCTGACTTGCGATCACCCGAGTACTTGGGTCCAGAATAAGCCCACAAGGGAAACCGTCGCGTGTACAATCTTGAAGCAACGTTTGCAGATTAACGACACTCTCCATAAATGAGGAACATATCCACATATTCATTGTTTTTGGATTGTGCCGTTTTCGCGATTAAACAATGATTTAAAATTAATATTAATCCTCGCCTCGTCCGGCTAAAGCAATGCGACTGATTCATACTACGTGATTAACAAGACAAAAAACAGGCGTAAATAAAAAAATAAACTATCTTTTTATGCCCAGGCCCGCACTAGACACACTTTTAAATAAATTATTGTAGCCTTGTAATTTTTGAATTTTTGGAAAAAAAATTTAAAAAAGTTGCTTATTTTAACGAGTTTTATACACGTTGGAAAAAAGCCTTAACTTAGGAATCACCTTGCATAATAATGGTATAATAAATATATGAATGACATTATTATTTTGAAACTTGGTTGTGGCTGTGAAAAATTTAGGAATGAAAGACTTTGTTTTGTGAAATTTTATTAAAATCCTAGCAGAGTTGGTAAACACATGTGCTACTACAAGCAAGAATGAACTTTAAAGAAAGATTGAAAAATTTTGTTGGAATATTTTAGGAAATTTTAAAAAGAAGTGTTTTTAATTTTTTTATATTTTAATTTATTTTGCGTGAAATTAAATATTAAATATAGTATATCAATTGAAGTGATGAATTTAGTAGACTTGGTATGAAAAGGCAAAAGAAAATAAAGTTCAAAACTTACTCGTCGTCAAGCGGAGCCGCAGCAAATTTGAGACCAAAAAACATTTAGAGGGCTTCAATAAAATATCACATTATTACACAAATTTAAAATAAAAGTCAAACAACATTAATATTTGTTACATTTTCCCTTATTAAAGGGTGAAATTTAAAATTTTTTAAATTTTCAATCACATGTTCGTCTTTCCACAAAATGGTATAGTTTTTTAAATTTTTAGATTTCACCCTTTAATAAGGGAAAATGTTACAAATATTATTGTTGTTTGACTTTTATTTTAAATTTGTGTAATAATGTGATATTTTATTGAAGCCCTCTAAATGTTTTGTTGGCTCAAATTTGCTGCGGCTCCTGCTTGACGAGAGTAAGTTTAGAACTTTTATTTTCTTTTGCTTTTCTTTCCATACCAAGTCTACTAAATTCATCACTTCACATTGATATACTATATTTTAATGTTAATTTCAGCAAATAAATTTTAAAATATAAAAAAATTTAAAAATCACTAAAATACATTTTTTTAAAATTTCCTAAAATATTCCAACAAAATTTTTCAATATTTCTTTTAAAGTTCATTTCTTGCTTGTAGATAGCACTGATGATGGTTTTACCGAAAGCGCTCTGCTAGGATTTTTTTAATAAAAATTTGCACGAAATACAAAGTCTCTTCATTTTCATTATTATTTTTATTTTTTAATTTTTTAAGGCAAAATATTACTAAAGATTGAAAATATTTATTGTAAACAATATTAACGATAAAAAATGTTAAAAAATGTTTATCTTTATATTTACTTTATATATTTAAACGAAGGCTTGTAATGGCCATTTTACCCATAATCCATGTAAAGACAGTAAGTATAATGATTTATATTATTCATATTATTTCTTATATTCATAGTAGTTTATAAAATAGTCAGCAAATTTTATGTATTGAAAAGAAGTTCTATATATTTTACCACAACTAACCACAACGTAATAATCGTCGGAGTGCTTTGTCATTTTGTTTTTAAGTACCTATAATAATATATTTTGACATACTAAGGCGGTAGCTTTCTTGCTTTCTTAAAATACTTTTTAAGTTTGCCAAATTTTAGTACCTGTCACACCTGATTGACACTGAACCAACCGCGAGTGGGCTTAACTAATCTCCATCTTATGGACGGTAGGTATAACGAACTAACTGAGAAAATTTGAGATTTTATTAAATTATGTGTCATCAGATGTTTACTGGCTCTTAGACTATTATACTCATGCCTTACAAACAGTTCGTTCTAGTAATGTTTAAATGAATTAAAACTTGTATCTTAAAATTAAAAAAAAACGCAAAGGCAAAAAATATGGAAAGCGTAGACCTTTAGCAATGAACTTGTGAATTTTCTCCTTACCTATAAGTAACGTATTAAAGATAGTTCCTATAACAGCAAACAACAAAATGGTACCCAGATGGTCAAAGAATAACCTGTTGGGCATAAAGTACCCAGCATCCAAAATGATTGGTGGTAACATGTATAAGAAGAACGTGTCAGGGGTAAGAGGAGACATGTGTACGGAGTCAGTTACGTGAACCAGTATCCCACCGATGGCCACGCCTACCACAATGAGCAGGCACGATTCTGGAAACATGGCACTTAGTTGTGGAGCCATGTGAAAACCTGTAACAATAAAAAATATATTAGGTACTATTTTATTTAAAGACTACAATGCGTTTCTTAAACTTAGTTTTAGGCGTGAAATTTAAATTATTCACTTCTCCAATAAATTAACGCACCACCAAAACGTAGCCAGAAATTTAAAGTTAATTTTTGTCGAAACCACTTATCCGATTTGGACGATTTTTTATTGATAATTCGTCTCTTTCGAAAAGTTAGTATACTATTAGGTAGTAGTTATTTAAAATAACGTTCGTGGTGGCACTACCGCGTTGTCTAAAAGGTGCTGTGAAATGCAATATTTGCATGTTTCAGTGCTTGGACAGCGTTGACGAAAATGGGGAAAAAGATGGGTTAAACATCGGAAAACCCGGCACTCACGGTACTCTGGTACTTAGGAGCATATATGTTTATGTATATGTCCAGCATATATTATATATGTATATGAAAAATCCTTCGTGAGCTGTCACAAAGATAAAAAAAATACTACTCTAATCGCATAAAAACTTTTTTTTTATAAATACCGGGTGTAAAAATCATAACGTGTTTTTTTCCCTAAAATTTATAACACTCTGTGGAGTTTAGCAGTTACAGTGTCAATTTATAATTCAAAGCAGGCTATGGCCTTATCATTTTAAAACGTTTGTGTTTTTTAAATTACTCTTTTATCTTAGCTACTGCATGAGAAACTCAAATTTATAGCATAACATGTTTTTATTGCCTTTAGTTTTCATTAAAAGCATTTAAGTAGCAGGCTATGGTAAAACAGAAATAAACTTTAATTGTCATCAGGTAACTAAAGCTGTCAAAAATCAGTTAATAGAAGTGTGTTTCCTGTGTTAGTACTTAACGTTTTTTTTGTAAAATCTTTTATTTTGCTAGTATGCAACGTGAAACACGAAATCTTACTCGCGTTGGAATTACCGAAGAATTGGCGCACGGTTTAATGTATTTCATACAAACATTTCACGGGTCATAGAAAGATGCAGAGAGACTGGAAGTTATGCTCGCAGACCGGGACAGGGAAGAAGGCGAATAACGACCCCGATTCATGAGCGATTTTTAAGACTCAGCCCTAAGACAACGTTTTGTAACAGCCCGTACCCTTTAAAGTAAGTTACGAGATGCTAGTGGCTTACAAGTTTGTAGAGAAACTATTCGTGTCAACTAAGGGAACATAATTTAATAACTAGCTAGCCTAGTCCTAAAGCTAGTCCAGCTTTAACTAGAGATCATCGACGAGCAAGGCTAAATTTTGCCAGGGAGCACCATAACTGGTTAGAGGCTGAATGGCAGCAAGTATTATTTACTAATGAGTCCTGTTTTTGTTTGTACAATAATGACAGGCGTATGCGTGTATATCGACGCCCTAACGAAAGGTATGCTTAGTGTAATTTTTTAAATACCACATTATTTAAAGGAGGATCTGTGATGGTCTGGGAAGGCATTTCTTTGACTGGTCGCACGGAACTTGTGGTCATAAATAATGGAAGCCGTACAGCTAAAAGGTACATATTGGAGGTTTTAGATATCAACATGTAGTACCATTTGCGTCATATAAAGGGCAAGGATTTTTGTTGATGCACGATAATGCAAGGCCTTCCGTTGCTCCAGTTGTAACCAATTATCTCGCAGAAGTCAAAATCGATACCATGACATGGCCAGCTTGAAGCCCGACTTTGAATCCCATAGAGAACCTCTGGGCTACTGTTGGAAGAAGACTACAAGAGGAACCTCATCAGTTAAACACTATGGAAGACATTGGGCGGAGACTGATTCAAATATGGGAAGAAATGGACCAAAATGATATACAGTCATTTATTTTAAGTTTGGGCCGACGCTGCCAAGAAGATATTCGTGCCAGAGGCGGAAATACTCGCTACTGAGACTTTCGTTTACCATTTATTTTTGCTTTTGTTTCTTTTTTTTTTTTTGTTAAATTTATTTCCCCATAAAAACATGTTCTAATATAAAATTGTGTTTCTCTTGTAGTAGCTAAGATAAAAAAAGCACATCAAACAACAAAATGTTATAAAAAAATAAGTCTAGAGTTTGCCTTGAATTATAACTTGATACTGTAACTGCTAACCTCCACAGGCTGTTATAAATTTTATGGAAAAAGCCCGTGTTAATTTTTACACCCAGTATTTATGAAAAAATAAGTTTCTATGTCAATAGAGTAGTATACTAACTTTCTCAAAAAGACAACTTGTTATTAAAAAAAATCGTCCAAATCGGATAAGTGGTTTCGACAAAAATTAACTTTAAACTTTTGGTTACTTCTTGATGGGGCGTTAATTTATTGGAGAGGTGTGGTTTAAAATAATAAACACACATCCTTATAACTTCCTTAGAAGCAGCTTACTTTAAAAAATAATCAAGGCTACAGAATATTTTTGTCTTTAATATTATTGAATTTACCAAACCTAGATTTTATTGTTTCCTTAACATTTTATTTTTGTCTACAACCTACATAATTTTAATTATAATTATTTGTGTATTTCTGGAATTTGCGATTTGGGAAAAAGGCCAACGGAAAGTAATAAAAACGTTGGCAACAAAATTTCATTTAATTTAGAAAATAGGATACGGATAATTTTTGGGTAAAACTATCCAAAATTAAAAACAAAAACAAATTTATTATTTACTAGCTTATCGTCCGCGTGGACTACACGTTGTTTGTTTAGACCGGTTCTTGCGTGCTATTGCAAAATAAAGTAGAAACACAGCGCAAAGCATCGACAAGGATCCCTTATAGTCCGGGAGGCATTTTTCCGTTTCCTATAGGGCTAGCGCAACCAGGTGCGCTAATCATATAGGAAACGGATGCGAGACCTGTATTCCGTTTCCTAAGAGCTTTACGCACCTCATACATTTATTTATTAAGCATGGCACTGCGTATCTGAGAAATATATAATATGTGTATATGCTTATACAATGAACTTTTATGAGTGCGCTTTTTTAAATGTACATATAAACTAATAATAGTAATAATAATAATTATACTAATATTAATAATAATAAAAATCATAACTTTAATTATACAACATGCAAAATTTTACAAATCATTTTATTAATTAGGACCGAAAAACAAAGTAATGTTATTTAATTTCGTATAGGAGGCGAATATTTTATATTAAGTAATAACAGTAAAGGAAAATCGTACAAAATAATAAAAAATTAACAATATGAAAAAAACTTATTATATTTGCACAGTTAGTGAGCACTGCCATGACTTTTAGCATTTGGAGTGTTGTGAAAAAAATATTTGCACTCAGTGATCTCTTCTTCTTGACTTTCGTTTTTAATTCAGTATTAGCTGGTCTACCTGCCTGTATCGCTCTCGTGCCTGCGTGCAGTTTTTTATTCTTATGCCGCGCAACTGATGTTGATTGAACTTTGATTCGTCTTCCAGGCCTTATATTTTGGATTGCTGAACAAATTTCGTAAAAATCTTGTTCACTTTCAATAACATTTATCTTTGTGTTTAATTTCTTTATGTTTTCAAGCATAAATTTGGAAGGATGAGACTCTGCGAAAATATGAAGTTTCTTTAAATTATCCTGAAATAATGTAAGCTCTGCGTTAAACTCCGTAGTTATTTCATCAGAAGGATTAATTGGTTGCAATTCTTCAGTTGGGACAATATTTTCAACTCGTTCATCTCGCATTGGCTGTTCAAAATCACGATTATCGCAAGATGGTGATTGCATCATCTCATTGTTTGTTTCCTTCATACCCATAAAAAAGGTTTCATCAAAATTCTTTCCAAGTGCCAAATTTGCAAGCTCAATTCGATCAGAAAATAGCAGATGTGGGGTAGTTTGCAAATTAACACCTGTGTTATATCCTGCACAAAGATGTTTGCATAATTTTCCTCCTGCTCCAGCTGGACAATCGCATTACTCAATTATTATGACAACTGTATACAAAAGATTAGTGTCTTTTGAAGATGTGACTGTAAAAGTTGTGCCAGTCTTTTTTTCCACAGCGAGAAAGCAAGCTTTATGGCAAAACTTTTTGAAGAAATGCTCAAGTTTCGTATTACGTTCATTCGCAAAAGAAATTATCTTTTACTTATAAAATTCTTCTAAGGAAATGCAAACAAAATCAGCCAAAGATACCGCGTTGAAAGCTTTGCACCTCTTTGAAACTTGATCTTTAAATATACGGATGGAAACTTCGATTATGTTGTTTGTGTTATGTTCTCTTGTAATGTATTCTTTACGAAAATAGTGGCACCATTCAGCTTTTCTAATCCAGTATTGCTTTTGGAAATAATCAAGCAAGAATAAAATTATATTTTAGCCAACCAGAGGGTGATCTGCACAACGATTCCTTTTTCAGTTCACAGTCAATTTCGTTCTTGCAACATCAACTCCGCTGGAATAAGAGCATCAACGTTCTTCGGTATCAGTATTTGGAGATTCTTTCACAGCCATTTCTTTCGCAGAATGGAAATGTGCAGTTACATAGGACAGAATTTAGGTAAGATCCTTTCTCAGCGATTTCTTTCGGCAAACTGCATATGTGCTTCCCTAGGGAACGGAATTAAGGTCTAAATCGTTCCTACGATTAGCGCCCGATTCGCTGGCCCAAGAAGGAAATCTAGCAAAAATCCTAGAGATACGTAGAAACATTTTTTTCGTATAACTATGAATTATAGTAAATTGGAAGCCGTACTGCTTCCTCAGCTCAGCAGGTTCAAATTGCATTTTTTTACTTAAAAAAAAAAACGTAAAAAATCGTTTTTTTTTAACTTGAAAACTATTGGTTTTAGGAAAAAAGGTATTTGGTCAAAATTAAAAGTCTAATAAAACTACGTCAGTTTTTTAAAACAAAATTTTTGTAGCCCTTTTGAATTTTGAGATATTAACGATTTAAATTTAAAATATAAACGGAAATATCTCAAAAACCAAGAGTTACAAAAAATGTAATAAACAAATAATATGTCTTTTGGTAAGCTCTGTAAAAAAGGTTATATACTTATTTTTAATAAAATAAGTAATAAAGAAGATAAAAGCAAAAAAGTGATTTTGACCATAAAAAATTTCGCTATTAACAATATTTTTTTAGTACAAGTAGGTATACCAACTCTGATCCATCTAAAAATTGATTCAAAATGTCCTATTCTTTGGATAAAACAAACTAATAACCTGGTGGCACGGATATTTAATTTAATTTTTTTGGTCCATTAACTGTACCCATTTCGATCCACTTGAAACTATAACTTAAATAAAATTTAAACTTTATTTAATTGAAAAAATAATAATAATAAGTGTCTCTTTTTTTTGGGTGTTATATACCTGAGAGGATGCTTATTTAATATTTATCCCTCTTCTATTCTTCTTAAAAATATGATTACAATTTTCTCAAGATAGTTTTGAACGAGTAACTGTATTTGTAAATTATTAATATTTTTATTTAAATCGATAATAGAGTTATTTAAACGATGATCTATACACATAGTAGCATAGAAAATCGAAAACTGTTAAACGTTTTGTCATGTATATAACACTCAGATAAAGAAGGGACTTTTTTCAATTAAAGTCTAAATTTTATTTTACTTAAAGTTTTAAGTGATTTGGAATGGGTAAAAAAATAAAATATCCGTGCCACCAGGTTATCCCAAATTGCCTTAAGACACATATGTATTAGTTTGTTTCATTTTGAATTAATTTTTAGGTGGATCGAAGCTGGTATACTTGTACCAAAAATATATTGTTATTTCCGAAATTTTTAATGAACAATATCACTTTTTTGCTTATATCTCCTTTATTGCTTATTTTAATCGAAATGTGTATATAACCTTTTTTATAAAGCTTACTAAAACCTGTATAAAAAAAATTTATATTAAAAAACTAACGTTGTTTTATTAGACTATTAATTTTGATTTTATATCTTTTTTTTCTAAAATCAATAGTTTTCAAATTGTATTAAAAAAACAATTTTTCACGGTAAGGTAAAAGAAATACAATTTGAACCCGCTGAGCTGAGGCAGTAGTACGGCTTTGAATGGACTATAGTTCATAGTAATATAAAAAATATATATTTCATACGTATCTTTTATTGGCTTGTTTTTTTGCGGTGGCCTCCCGGACTATCACAATCCATACAGAAAATGGGTTTAAGCCATTTTTTTTGAAAGTTTGCAGATAGCTAGTTCTCATATACGGTAATCAAAATTACCCCCAAAGTCAGAAAGGTGCATTTAACTGACTATGGATCAATTGTCTTACCAAAATATTTAGTACTATAGTCGAACTTATATGGTCGATTTCCCCTTAAGGGTTGTCACCCGTGACATATGAGTAGTGACCCATCAGTTGATTGTTGGATTTTTTTCAGGATCTATGCACAATAAAGGTTTTTTAAGAAAATTTTTCCCTACTAGTAATTTTTTGCCGTTTGTTTGGTGTTACTGTTACTCCTATACACAACAACAGTTTTAGGAGAGTTTATCTGTGGAGGTTATGGATGTAGAGGATATTTTATTATTTTTGGTTATTTGTCGAGCTTTGTAATTTTATAATTGACGTTAGTCGTCCTTGGCTAATTAAATGTTAGGATAGGTAAATAATAAATTGAATAATGATCCAGAACGCTATAAAAGTTCTCTGGGAATGGATGAATAGTTATTTACATTATAAGATGCTAAAGTTTACTTTTTGGTGTGAGGTGGTTTTTAAATGGCCGAGGCGAAGCCGAGGCTATTCAAAAACCTCCGAACACTTGAAAGGCCTTTCGCATCGTGTAATGTATTATATTTTTTCTGCTACTGTTCTATGTATCGCATAATTTAATAATCATTAACATCATGTTTTAATAGAAATATCAGAGATTTTGAAATTTTACCTGTTAAAAATTAATCCATAGCAACACATTTATTGTTGACATTGTCTGTCATCAGCACTTGTCAGGTTTTGAATTATTGTTAATTTAGTATAAATCCATTCCCATTTTAAAATGTTAAATGAATATGAAAATGGCATCCAAAAGGCAGCTGACCTTGCGTGTGCCTCACTTCTGCGAGATAAATCGAAAGAGAGGTACCATCAAACATATAAATCGTTTTCTAAATGGCTTGCTACAAAAAATGTGGGGCGGATTGACGAGAATGTGATGTTGGCGTATTTTCAAGAAAAATCCTAGTCTTTATCACCACCAACCCTCTGGTCTGTATATTCCATGCTCAAGTTAACAATTTCCGTAAACAAAAATCAAGATATTTCGGAGTTCAAGAAACTAGTTGCTTTTATTAAAAGGAAAAACGATGGTTATGAGGCAAAAAAGTCAACAAATTTTAAAAAAGAAGAAATCATAAAGTTTTTACTTAACGCGCCTGATCAAAGTTACTTAGCAATGAAAGTAATAGCCATTGTGGGAATGGCTGGGGCATGCCGGACAGACGAAATATACAGAATGAAGCTAAGTGATGTAGAAATAAGAAATGACGTGGCTATAGTAAAAATAATGGAGTCTAAAAATAAAGTTAAAAGAAACTTTGTAGTAACCAACGATGAAGGCTCAGTTCCTTATGTCAGATTTCTACAGGAATATATTAAGCTGAGACCAAGGAATGCTCTAGATAAGCGTTTATAGTATCGTTATGAAAGAGGTAAATGTGTTAATCAAGTAATTGGAAAGCACACTATTTCAAATGTACCTAAAAAATTGGAATTTTTTGAAGCTTGAAGACATCAGTAGATACACTGGCCATTCTTTTAGAAGAACGTCAACTACGTTCCTTGCCAATGCTTCGGATGTCGATATTTTGGACTTAAAAAGGCATGGAGGTTGGAAGTCTTCTTCTGTTGCGGAGGGATATATTGCTGAATCCTATAGTAATAAGGTGGAAATTTCAAAGAAGATTTTACACGAAATTCCTATATTTCCTCTAATGAAGTAACAGTGAAAAATATGAATATTAACGTAGTTAAAGGTGATAACGATACCCCAACAACAAATTTAAAAACTGTTAATTCAAGTATTATTCCTCCAATTTCTTTCGCCAATTGCTCAAATTGCACAATTACTTTTAATGTTAATACCTAACCTAGTTTTTTAAAATATTTTGTCATAAATTAGTTACTTTTTATAAATAAATCCTAATTTTTCCCACAAGCATATTTTCTTTTTTTTACTCTTACTTTTTTGTCCAGGCGCTGAAAATATTACTTTCGTAGCTAGCAACGCTTAGCAACCCGGTAACACGAAGGTTCTCTTTCGTTATCATTCGCGTTGCTAGGACCACAAAGTTTTCTTATTTATACAGTAGTAGAAAAAATATTTTTTAAGATTTACTAAACAAAATTGGACCAAGAATTACTAAATAAAACACTTATTTTCGGGGAGCCATTTCAGCAAGGGCCAGGCTTATAATTATATTGAGGTATTTAGCAACATATGAAAAGTTTACATTTTTCATTCCGTGTTGGACATTCCACAATTACAGAAATAATTTACGAAGTTACTATTGCAACACATAAGGTATTAAGAAATAAGGATTTTAAGATAAGACTAATGCAGTTATTTTCATTATAATTTATAATACTAAGCATGTTGTATTTTTTTTGTTTCTTTATAGTATTTATTAATTTTTTGTTTTAGATTTATTAACAACATCCTATATTTTTTTAATGTTTATTTGATGTTTATTGGCTATGTAAACTACACCAGCGGCAGAGTGGTTGAATTATGCTTAAGTCTTTAAAGAGAAATGGTCATTTTCAAATGATTTAGGAGCTCTAGACGGGAAACACATTGCATTTCAAGCTCCAAAAAGTGAAAAATTCAACATTATTAAGGGTATCATACCATTGTATTAACCTTACTTTTTAAAAAGAAACAGCCTGTATATTTTATTCTAAAAAGATAGCGTATAATTTTTTTTTCAAAAATATAACATACTATGATGATATTGTTTTTCTATGCGATTTATTTAAACTTTATTACTTTAATCGACACTAGTTTTTGAGTTATAACGCCCCACTCAAACCTAACCTCAAAAATACACAAACTTTCTAAAATTCCCCCTTCTTAAAACTGATTACAGCTAAAATGGAAGATTGTATGGAAAAACACGTATTATTTTATAAGATAAATTTAATTTCACCTTCATTTAACAAATATTTTTAATAAAAAAAGGACAACTAAAATATTATTTTTACTTTCATAAATGTCAACAAAATTGTCTAAAAATTTTAGACAGTTTTGTGTTTGTACGCCAGGGACCCGCGAAACATAGCATACCTTCTATATAGATTTAAAAAATTTTCATTTTCGGCATCTCCAGAGATGACAACGCTTCTAGAGCTGTGATTTTTTAAGTCTGAGATGTGAATCAAAACTAAATTTCTTTGGTCTTTAATATGGTCCAGACATATTTTTGTTAACTCCTCTCTACGCCAAGCGCCCGGTAATTTAAAAATCGTAGCCACTTTTATATGTAAATAAGTATCATCTGCGCTTGATCCATGAATTTCGATATTTCTCTTAATTTCTTCGATTATTTCTCTCGATTTTCTTTTAAAAAGACTTTTGTCTTTTTGGGTCGCTTTGTTTTTTAAGGTAGGCCGTCACTTTAAAAAACTTGCTTAAATCTATATTCTTTCGTAACTTAATGATACATTTTAGCATAGAGTATCTAGACCAGGGGTCTCCAAACTACGGCCCGAGGGCCACATCCGGCCCGCGGACAGATTTTGTCCGGCCCGCGGAGAGCTAGCATACTTGAAAACTCCTTTTAGAGAACAAATAATTTTTATAGCAAATTAAATTTAGTTTACTGAAGTATTCTAATTTTATGTTGAATAATTATTAATATGACATCTACATTGATATGGTCATGGGCTAACTCCGCTAACTCATAACATTCTTGTAGGCTTATTGTTATTGTTTTTGTGATAAGTTGGATAAAGAAACACAGAATTGTAATGAGTAAAGACATGTATAATATGCAGAAAATTTAACTTCAGTATATAATAACTAACAAATTATTGAAATGAATCAACTAACATTTTATACATTTTAAATAATCACATAACTTATAACAAACATAATGACATATGAAATACTAATGAGATTATGTAATTGAGATTTTCCACTGACAATAGTTTGTAGTTGTGGACTAATTTTACTTGTACCAATTATTAAAAGAGATTTAAGATGCTCATCAGTTAATTTCGATCTGTAAACATTTTTGTGTACTTCATTTTGGAGAAGGTTTTCTCACACAAATAAGTAGTACCAAAAACAGAAAACAGACCACGAGCAAATTTATGCAAATTATCAAATTGTGTCAGTGGAAGACTCTTATAAAATTCCAACAAAGATGAGTTTTGATATTTGTTCTTAATTATATCACTGCATTGTAGATCAATCATTTCCATTTGAAGTTCCGGGGCTAGGATTTCAATGTCAGTATCAAAAGGATTCTGAAAAATCTTAATTTTATTCGCAATGGCATCAAAGCCCGAGAAACGAGTATCAAAATTTATCTTCAAAGCACTCAAAGTTTTGATTGCAAAATCGATAGGAAACTCAGTCTCAGTAGTGTGGCTGAATATTTCACATGTTTTAAAATGTGAAAAACATTTACTTCGTAGTTGTGATTGAAACAGTCTCAATTTCTTCCGGAATGATTTGATATTAGTGTATAAATCAGGAAGATGCTGGTTTTCTCCTTGCAATCCCAAATTCAGTTCGTTCACATGTTTTGTCAAATCAACATAGAATGCTAACTTCCACAGCCATGCGTTGTTTTATAATTCAGTAAGAGGGCGATGCTTTTCATTCAAAAAATTTTGATCACTGCTCGAAGTTCAAAAAAGCGCTGAAGGACTTTCCCACAACTAAGCCAGCGTACGGCAGTATGATAAGGTAAGTCAGTTTCTCCAATCTCTTCAATAAATTGTCGGAATTGTCGGTGATTTAGCCCAAAAGATCTGATAAAATTAACTGTTGATATGACTGGTTTCAGAACGTCAGACATATCCAAACATTTTCCGCACAAAGACTGTTGATGAATGATACAATGTAAGACTAATGGTTTTGAACCACCGTCATTTTCTACAGCCTTTGACACAAGAGCGACCACTCCTTTATCTTTCCCACTCATGTTTTTGCCTCCATCAGTTGTAATACATTTCAAGTTTTTCCATCGAAGGTTCTTTTGATTAATGGCCATTTCAACTCCTTTAAAAATATCTGTACCAGTAGTTGTGCCATGAATACTATACATATCAAGAAGTTCTTCGTGCACTTCATAGCTTTTATCTACTCCTCGAATAAAAATCAACACCTGAGCAGTATCTGACACATCCGTTGACTCATTCAAGGCCAAAGAAAACCACTCAAAATGTCCATTTTTGTCGAACAGTTGAGAGGATATATTTTCAGCGATGTTTTCTACCCTTCGAGCCACAGTGTTTGCTGACATACTGACAGTTTTTAATAAATTTACCTTTTCAGGGCACATTTCTTCGGCTACTGCAATTATGCATTCTTTGATCATTTCTCCATCGGTGGCACGCTGGCACGAGTTGCAGCCTCTTGTTCAGTTTTGAGTTTTGTAAATGAAGATTGCTGCGATTTCAATCCGGGCTGCATAGCTTCGAATTTTTCTGTCCGCAAACTTCCTGTATATTTTGAGTAATTTTGAAAATGTTTTGTTTCATAATGACGTTTAATGTTATATTCTTTGAGAACGGCTATGCTTTCATTGCAAATCAAACATAGCGCCTTGTTACTGGACTCAATTACGAAATACTGAATGTTCCACTGATCTTTGAATTTTCTGCATTCACTATCAATTTTTCTTCTTTTCCATACTACTAATTCACACACAAAAGCAACAATTCAAATCAAAATACTGTTATAAAGATGTCTTAAACTTAAACACACACAAACACGTTTTAAGGAGGTATGCAATATTTTATTTAACAACAGTGTCATAGGAACTGACTTGTGGTTGCGCCACTAGCCTTCTTATATATTCCAATTACTGCCATCTAGAAGTGAGTGGAAGACACCAGAACTTTCTCGAACCAACGAGATTATTCTGTACGTGCTATTAGCGCCATCTGTTAGCGATAGAAGGTACTACTATTTCCGCTTGTGTCCACCAGATGTCGTGTCACGTTACTCCTCATGGCTCGTACTCTACGACTAATCTAGAAATTACAGATAATGACAGGAAAATTAATAATATGCAGTGTTGCCGTTTTGCGGACTTTAGTCCGATTTGCAGCCTTTTTTAAACGTTGTGTACTTTTTCGGACTTTTTTTTTCATCAATGGACTATTTCACTTCTTACCACCGTCAACAATGATAATATGGTTTTGGCCCTCGGAACTTACTGGAGTAATCAGTATGGCCCTAAGGCTGGAAAGTTTGGAGACCCCTGATCTAGACCATAATGTATTGTGTTTACATGTTTCTAATAAATAAGAGAAATAGGCCAGAAAAACCTCTTCTTTAAAAGACTTCACACTCTTAGTTTGACACCAGCTCTTCAACATAACAAATTCTTAATTACACCTGTGACGAAATTTCATAGGCAGGAGATCTATACTTGCTAATTCTGCTGCTACGATAATCGATGCTGGTAAATCGTCGTCAGAATCCATTGAAAATGTTTCTTCAATTTGGTTGAAAAATGCGTGATAGAAAATTAATTTTTGATAGATGCATAAACAATTAGTTTGTTGCTATGGATTCTTTGATATTTTATGTGGAGTTATTAAAAAAATATGTACTTACATTTGGTAAATTAGAATTATTTTATTTTATTTAATAAATGTTATAAAAAGACTGCAAAATTACAGCAAAATTTAGTTTTTTCAAATATATAACTATTATCAGCAAAATCATGCATTATTTTATAATTAGATACTAATTTATGTTCCAAAAACTAAAATATTTTAATTTTCTGCTCTAGTGCGGAAAAGTGCTATTTTTCGCACGCTTGTAAAAAAATATATATCAATGCAACAGATTTTTTTAAATGCATATTTATATTGCAGTAGATAGCATACAAAAGAGTCGTATCTTAATTATTTTAGTTAACTTTATTCTAAAGGGAAGGGGCCATAAAATAAACTTCCAAAACACAGAGGCAAAATAATAGGATGTAAAATATTTTGTTTAGTTTTCTTTGCAGCTACGTTAAAACTTCAGACCCTTCGTCTAGACATAACAAAATTTTGTTTGTGGTGTGTTTTAAATATTTTTAAAAGGGTTACTGGCCTAAAAAAAGCTTATTTTTTTATTGGTATGTTTTTATTATAAATATATTAATATTTAGAATATATAATCTAAAATCGGCAAAAGTAAAATTATATCCAAATAAGTATAAATAATACTTGTTTGAATATACTAGTAAATTTAAAATTTAAAGCTTAAAAAATCACTATTAAAATTTTAATTTCTAATTGCGATCCCATTTTTATATTATTTCTTTTAATTAGATTTATTAAG
Organism: Listronotus oregonensis; assembly: GCA_019359885.1. Classification (NCBI taxonomy): domain Eukaryota; kingdom Metazoa; phylum Arthropoda; class Insecta; order Coleoptera; family Curculionidae; genus Listronotus; species Listronotus oregonensis. The sequence goes on from JAHBCN010002085.1 coordinate 91,504, forward strand.
GTTTTAATTTCACAGATAAACGAAATTGTAGAATCCTACGAAAAAAAAAATAAATTTAGAGCAACAAAACTAAATTAATCGTTCACTAACGGAGGACAACATTTTAGCGTTTGTTTTAATTTCTGAAGGTAGATGTCTCATTTTTTATAAAATAAAAACAAATTGCGATTCATAATTTGTTAAATTTTAGTTTTTAGAGGTTTGCAATGGTAAAAGTTTATAACAATTTTAACATTTTTTTTTTAATTTGTACTATTAGCATATATCCGCCAATTTTTAAAAAATAATTACTGAATTACCCACTATATATACACAAAATTCATGAACTAGGGGTTAAATATTTTAAGCTAGGTCAATGCTTTGGATTATCTGTTTACATTTCGTCTAGACACAACAAACTGGTATTAGTTCTGCAATTCCCTAACTTAAAGACAGGTTATTGGCATAGCAGTTAAAAACAAAATTTATAAAATAAAAGCACAACCTTATGAACTCTAATTTATTGCCAGATATTTTAAAATCTATTTTTAAATGTTATGAACAATTGGGCTTCATATTTTAATAAGTTGTGACAAGATTTATTTATGACAAAACTGCATTATAATTAACTTGAGTAAAATTATTTTTGGGTAAGAATATGCTTTAGATGACTACTTAACATTTGGTCTTAAAGATAATTAACAACCTTATATTTTATAATTTACTCTCCTACGAGTTAGGTTTATTTGTTTAATAAAAAAAAATACAAAACTGACGTAAATGCTTGATTCACCTTGAAACATAGAATACGTTAGGCATTTTTACTTGATATTTTAAATTATGTGACGTACAAATTAAGATTTATATAAATAGGTTATATCGTGATATTATGGTTTTATACTTAATTTAGAAAAAGGAGACTTACGCAGGTATATATTTCTTATAGTTTAAGGAATTTATATAAGCAGGAAACACAATATGGTTTATAATTTTTTTATAATTAACCAATTTTAAATGGCATGTGTCTTATTTTAATAAATTAAAAAAGCAAGCAGTTTTAAACGATTTAAAAATACCAAAGAAAATGAGGTTTACATATTGCTAAACTAAATCTATTAAATTTCTATTTTAATTTAATTGAAGCTATTTCTAGCGGCGTTACTTTCATATATGTTTGATAAAATTATAGCTAACGCAGTGTTATTTTTGGCTATAAATACAAATTAAAATTACGTATGTAATGTTACTTTTTTTTAAATTTGTGTCTATTTATTTAAAACTCAACTTTAAACCAGTTAAAAATGATGTTATATTACCCTTTTTCCTAAAATCTATAATATTTATAACTTAAGTCAATCCACAGCTTAAATGTTACAATATAAAAAAATGTAAACCATTTTAAAGTAAATAGACATTAAATTTAAATATTTAATTTTTTTTAAAGTTACTACAATTAAAACCAATTCGTAAATTATCACAACAATATCGTATATTGTGTATTTCTCTAGTATATATTAACTTTTTATAAGTAGTAATAAGAAAGACACATTAAAGTTTTTTAAGATTTTATGAATTAATTTAAATTTTTTAGGTCGAGAATCTTTAATTAAAATGAAAATATTATTTGCTTGTTGTCAAAACTTCTTTTATTTTCCCATTCTGCTTTAAATGAAAATTAATTTTAATTTAAAATATTTCAAGGATATACAAAATTTAGTTAAATCTTCGATCATTTCTCCAAAAGTTAATTCCATACTAGTGGGGGACTGTATACCTGTATACAGGCCTGGAAAAAGTCGGCTTGGCAAACAAACTTACCTGGGTACCAGGCGATGAGGGCCACCCAGGTAACGAAGAGGCCGACGACCTACTCAAAAGAGGATCAGCCATGGAAATTATAGGCCCGGAGCCATTCTGTGGAATCTCGGCAGGCCTTTTTAAAGCATCTATTAGGAGTTGGGTAGACATAGAGTTTTAAAGCTGGTGGGTACAAATACCAGGACAACGAAGGCAAAGCAGTTCATTAAGACCTGCTTGGCCAAGTTTACTTCGGACCTACTGAGCCACAGTCGTAAGGTCATAAGGATAACTTTAGGTCAACTAACAGGACATTGCAAACTCAACAAGCACCTGGAAAAAATAGGCCTGGTGGAGGATATCCTGTGTAGGTTCTGCCAGGAGGCTGAAGAAGTGGTGCCACTGTGAAGCACTATGTAGGTTTAGGTTTACTAGGCTTGGTAAGGAAAAGTCAAAACCGGCGAGATATATGGAGTGGCCAGTTTCAAGACTTTGGAGTCTAGTCAAGTAGACGGGCCTGGACAAGGTACTCTAAAGAATGATAGGAGAAACCACAATAAATCTGGTAAGGTGGCAGTGGTGGAGGTCATTTTTTTGCCGACTTTAGAAGTAAAGCTTCATGATTACTTATTACGTTGTGTCCTATGCTAAGAAAGAATATGCAAGATAGCAAAGCTGGTTTATCTACATTCATTTATTTAGAAGGGAGACTTCTCAACTCACTAAAATTTAACTTGGATCAACGATCTAATGATGTCCAGTGTATTTCATTAAATTTAGCAACCTGATTTGCTACTTACATGATCCACTTAAGTCGACAGGGCATAACTTTTTGGCAAAAATTAAATAAAGTCTAGGCTACAGTATTTCACTAGAGTGTTCTTCACTTCCTGTCATAGCAACGGTTTGTTTCTGGAAAAATAACTTTTGTCTACACCCATATGGACAAAATGCTGTTGGTAATTACGAGATGTGAATAATAATTTGACTTAAATGTTTTGTTTAAAATTTTACCTTTTTTCTTTTGTAAAATTATTTCTGAAGGATTATTATTCAAAAGAACATATTGAGCAAAATGTAGAAACATTTGTACCGTTTCAAGCATTTAACAATATTCTTAAAGTAATTATTATTTAGGTTTTTTACTTTGTAGGATAAACTTTATGATATTATCTAATTTTTTTTTTATTTTTGTTTTAATATAAAATATATCAATTAATTAAACCAAACTGATTTGTAAATATGTTATAAATAAGAATAATATTTAGGAGATTTTAACATAGTAATTGGCATAGTGATATTATTAAATTAAATATTAATTATCTTTTATATTTCCCTTACCTTTTAAATTATATGGAAATTCAAATCATATTTAAGGTTAAGGAAGGCTTTAACTTTGTCCTTTGCAAAAAGAAATTATTTGAACTTACAATAAAGTCGATTTATTTGTTATTATTATATTAACCATAGAAAAGCAAATTTACAAATTAAAAATCCTGTTACCGTTACCATTTTATACCTGAGGTTTTACCAAACAAACTATTTTTAGTTGGAAATGCATTATGCATTTCTGCCCAAAATGTGCCCACGTTATGAGGTGCTGTTAACCGTAAATATATGTATATGTTTTTTTTTTATATATATATATATATATATATATATATATATATATATATATATATATATATATATATATATATATATATATATATATATATATATATATATATATATATATATATATATATATATATATATATATATATATATATATATATATATATATATATATATATATATATATATATATATATATATATATATATATATATATATATATATATATATATATATATATATATATATATATATATATATAAAAAATATACAGGGTGACATAGAAAAAGGTACTTACATAGTGCCACACAATAAAAGGACACTAAAATAAGAAACAAAGTTCCCATGAACACGGGTCCGCAAGGCCTTCGTTTAAAAGATACGGGGTGTTGATTTTTTTTTTTTAATTTATTTGCAAAAACAATGATAAATCAACAATTACATTTTAATGGTATGCTAAAAAATATGATTAATTAAAACAAAACATCAAGTTTTTAGAAGATGTTCAAATTGTTGCCCTTGTACTTCAATACATTTTTCCATTCTCCTTCTTAATGATTGACGGCATCTTTGAAATATTCCTGGGTTATTACGAAATCTATCTGCCGATTCCATAATTCTTATCCATAATTGTTCTTCATTATGTATTTCTACTGCATAAACTTCATTTTTCATAAATCCCCAAAGTGAAAAATCGATGGGATTAAGATCGGGACTACGAGCTCCAAGCTACAGGCCCCCTCGACCAATCCACGTATTTCCAAATCTCCTGTCCAAATATTCCCTTGCCACTGAGAAAAGTGAGCTGGCGCCCCATCATGCATGTAATACATTCTTCCAATAATATCCAATGGGACATCCTCTAATAATGTGTTTAAATCATTCTCCAAGAAATTTAGATACAGTACACCTGTCAATCGGTGGGCAATCGAAATGGGCCAATTAAGTAATTGTCGATTATACCTGCCCACACATTAATAGAAAACCCATATTGGTGACTTCGAATTACAGTTTGATGAGGATTTTCATCATTCCAATAGTGCATGTTATGTAGGTTCAGAATACCATCACGACTAAAACCAGCTTCGTCGGTAAACAAAATTGATGAAATAATGTTTTGTCTTTGGTTTTGCAACCATTCGCAAAATTGTACACGAGGTAAAAAGTCCAATAGTGAATGAATTTTTTGGAAATGATATGGGCGAAGGAGTTGTTCTTTGAAAATTTGTCTAACTGATTCACGGTTGAGGTTTCTCACCGCTGAACTTGTTTTCCTGGTGCTTGTTCTCGGATTATTTTCTACCATTCGTAAAACAGTTTCTTCGTTTCGCACAGTGCGACGAGTTCTGGAAACCCCACTATCCAATTTTTGTTTTCTAAAACATCCATCTTCTCCCAAACGCCTATGCACATTAATAAATGTTCAAACATTAGGAACTTGTCTTAAAAGATATCTTTCTCGATAGATACGTTGAGCTTCGTAAGAATTTGATCCAGCTTCGCCGTAACACATAATCATGTCCCTGTATTCTTCAAAAGTGAAGTGAACCATTTTTGAAAGCAATTTTGAATAATCAGTGAAAAACCCAATGAAAAACTTAATCAAAAACACAAAATACCTCTCACAATTATTACATTAGTTTGACAAGTGTCATTATGACACATTATTCAATATGTTATTTATCATTGGTTTTGCAAAGGTTACTTTGGCTTTTTGAATAATTTGCGTGCATTTGTACTGGAACCATTGCTTCTACCGACTTGAACAAGATATACCTTTCTTAAGTATAAAAAGAAGGAGTAACAAATTTTTCAGTCGAAAATGACATACAGTGTATAGCAAAAAAGTTACGACCGATTCAATAGGGATATTCAAAAACCAAACAAAATTAAAATTCAACACCCCGTATCTTTTAAACGAAGGCCTTGCAGACCCGTGTTCATGGGAACTTTTTTTCTTATTTTAGTGTCCTTTATTGTGTGCACTATGCAATGTACTTTTTCTATGTCCCCTGTATATATATATATATATATATATATATATATATATATATATATATATATATATATATATATATATATATATATATATATATATATATATATATATATATATATATATATATTTATATATTTTAATTATATTTTTTTGTATTTAAAAGATCTACATGCTATTATAGCAATATATCCTACAGGGTGTCCAAATTTGCATTTTACCGGTATTTAATAATGATAAAACCAATTTTTTAAATACAACATACTGTATTTTATCCTATTTTAAATAACCAATATTTCCTACAAAATGTCCATACATGTTTCTTATCCATCTGCCTTCGTTTTTCAAATACAAACGAATTTTTCCATGTGTTTAAATACTATCTACAGTAAACCACCGGCAAATTTCATTTACCTAGGTAGGCCATGGAGGTTTGTATTTTAAATTGCTCTGACAACTATTTGACATATAAGGTAAAAATTATTTATTTTGTTTGATTATTAAGATATAAATGCTCAAAATATTAAAATTTGCTTATATTTAAAAAACGGTAGCAGATGGGTATAGAAAGACGTATGGACATTTTGTAGGTAAATTATTGGTCTATTTAAAAATTAGATAAAATACAGTATGTTGTATTTAAAAAAATTGAGTTTTAATTAATATTTAATATCGGTAAAAATGCAAATTTTTTGGGACACCCTGTAGGATATATTGCTATATTAGCATGTAGATCTTTTAAATACATGCATTGTCTAACCCCCCAAAAAAATGTCTTGTATTCAGCTCGGTTAGGCACGTAAATATTAAACCTTTTTAACATGGTGATTTTCCTTAAAAAAAATAGTGAATAATTGTTTTCTTAAAAACGCTAAGATATAGGTATAGGAAGATGTTAAGAAAACTTACTTAGAATTTTGTGTAGAATCCGAATATGCAATAAAAAATAGGGTGTTCCATTTAAAATTACAATGTTGCCGTTGGTTTCGGTTAGATCTGGCAACGCTGCATTTGCCAAAATATTTTTAAAATGTAGCTTATTACCTATTATGGCCATGTGCCAAATTTCAAAAAGTTCTTTTTATTGGTTCCCCAGAACTTTTAATAGGACACTCAACGTGAATCACCCTGTATATATATATATATATATATATATATATATATATATATATATATATATATATATATATATATATATATCAAAATCAGATAAAGGTAATGTCACAGTGATTCTGCCAAGGGGCCTTTATATGGAGAAGTCAAATGATATCCTTTCCAATCAGTTGTATTACAAAGTATTGAACCATGACCCTACCTCAACATTTCAACAAAATGCTAATAGGCTTGTATCACAACTTAAAACTAAGGGTGAGTTGAGTGAAGAGTTAGCAAAGCAACTTACAATATATAATCAAACTGCTCCTAAATATTATGGCTTACCAAAAATTCACAAACCAGTGTTATCATTAAGGCCAATTATTTCATCTATTAATTCACCTAACAGTAAACTAAGCCAATTCATTACAAATATTTTAACTGAATCTTATAACAGGAGCAATGAGTACTATACATGCGACTCTTTTGAGTTTGCAGAATTTATTATGGGAAAACAATTACCAGAAAATTATGTTGTTGTAAGTCTTGATGTTGTGTCACTTTTTTCTAAAATATACCGTATTCTCTTGTTAAAAAAAGTATTAAAAAACATAATAATATTTCTGAACATACTTCTATCAGTCAAATAAATTTTTAAAATAAAAAAAGTTTATTTTTGACACAAAAAATTGTTTTTTTTTTAATAACGTATACTATAAACAAACTCTAGGCACCCCCTATGGGCGCTACTATTTCACCTATTGCCGCCCAGTACATCATGGATGATCTTCTGGATGAGTGTATACCTAAACCCCTTCCCTTCCCTTCATTAAAAAAAATGTGGATGACCTTATTTGTTCCATCCCTGCAGGACAACAAGATACTATCCTTAATGTTTAATGCCTTTAATGGGAAAACCCTACAGTTCACTATAAGGGGGGAACTTCTGGAGGGAGTCCTTTTTTTGACACGAAAGTGATAAGAGACCATGGTAACAAAATTAAGCTAGATTTGGTTTTTAAACCTACCAACTCTGGCAGATATCTTAATTATAAAATTTTTATCACACTGAGAAAATTAAAATTAACTTAGTTATAGCATTAAAAAAACGTATAGAAAGGGGTATCACACCGTCCTTTAAGGGAAAAAACAAAAAATATTATACAATACTCTCCCCCCAAAAACTCCTATCCCGAACCTTTATTAAAAAAATCATTTACAACACAACCTTACGTCATGATGTATGGTGGTGGTGGGGGTTTAGTGTCCCCCCTGAAATTAGTGCCTTTCTAACACAAAATCAACAGGTTCAATCACAAGATATCAGTGCATTCCCAACACAAAACAAAACCCCTTTTTTACTTCTCAATATCATATATTAAAGATGTCACCACTAAAATTATTGCAGTTTTTAAAAAAGAACCCGCATCAGGATTGTTCCCCAAGTATACAAAAAAAGTAGGCCTCACCTACAGCAAACTTAAAGATAACAAAACCAAATTACTGAAGTCTGGGGTGGGGACCCCTTTTTCGGGTTTGGGCAAAAAAAATATTGGGCCCAAAAGTCAAGGTCCCAAAAATAGGATAACGTCACACAGAAGTGACTGCAAAAAAAAAACAAATTCCCTCGCTCAAACACCTCAAAAAACAGGTCATATTTTTTTAAATTTTAAAGAATCCCAAAATCTTTAAAATTTGAAAAAAATTTACATAAACGAACGTTTCTGGAAAAGGGTTTAAATACATTTAGATAGTTTAGCGATTAACAAAAAAAAGGGTGAAAAGGGTCTGAGTGCTATATATTTCCTTTTTTTACATATGGAAAAATATTAAAAAAACCTATAGAATTGAATTTAGATTACGCCTATTGATTGATTATTTATGTTTGTTTGAAAAAAATTTAAATCAAAGTTTTTTGTTTTTTTAAAAAAAAGTAAAAAAAAGAGATGGGAAACGGGGAACTGCGGGGGAAGTACAAAG
>JAHBCN010002086.1:0-99986 GCA_019359885.1 Listronotus oregonensis
TGTTAAATATTCAACTTTTAAAACTATTTTGGATATGCACTTACTATAGAACTGTAATTTATAATATTTAAAAAATTAAGACTTTATACTACTTGTAAAAAAAAACAAACAGGCAAACGGATTACGTCAAAAATATCGAATTGACATTTAAATGGGCGTATATGGGCTTAAATGGGATCGAGCACCCCTTTGTTAAGTTTATCACCCTTAATTAAGACCATGTTTCTTTATACCAAAAAGAACTCCAAACTTTCAAATCAAAAACTGTGGTTTTCTAAACCCTGCAACAAAGCCAGACATTCAAAAAACCAAGCACACAAAAAGTTCCTTCAAAGCCCTTGTCCCGTAAACCGATAGGCTAGCATCCAAGCAAGAAATAATTATAATTAACCTATTTCAGAAGCCAAAGACCGTTTTAACAATCGGATAAAAGATAAAGTTCTCTATTGCTCGAATGGCAGTAAATCATTCTGGTCCTTTGCCAAAAACATAACTTTTGCAAAAATTGGTTTTCACCCTTCATCTTTAAAGAAAAAAATTGTGTGTACCTCTAAAGGAAAAGCCGAACTATTTGACCAACAATTTGCTGCCCATTCTACCGTCGATCCTCCCGTTAACCTTCCTCTTCCAACAGTTGCCCCTGTTGCTCATAAAATGTGCGATATCATTTTTAAAGTCAAACAGATCAAGCGTAATGATTTAAAACAATAATATTTTATTATAAAATATTAGACAGGTATAAGTTTTATTGAAAATTATGCAAAATTAGTATATGCTTTTTTAAAATGGTCAAAACCGCTCATCACTTTCGAGGAGAGCGAACAGTGCTTGTATTAAATCACACTATGCTGATCTTTTATGTGTCATAAGTTATAAAGTCATAAGTATCTGAAACTGAAATCTGGCGCCCCTGTGTTTCAGAAATTTATCAGTTTTCTGCTGATTGTTTTACACATATTAGATTAGGAACGCTTAGAGTAACTCTACTTGAGTAATATTATCTTACTGAGATGATATTATATAATATACATATATATATATATTATATATATATATATATATATATATATATATATATATATATATATATATATATATATATATATATATATATATATATATATATATATATATATATATATATAATGTATGTAAACATGTGAATATTGGGTGGTTTGTGGACTTCTTTTAGAGTTATTAGAACATTTGACTTAAAACAAATTTAAACTCTTTAATCTAAATGTTTATAAAGAGCATTCCATTAAAACAAAATACAAATTTTTATTGCCCTGCTTTTTCAATGTAATTTCTCATATTAAAAATATTTTCTATTGTGGTAGGTATAATTTTTTGTTGTGTTTTTTATAAAGAAAATTTTTTTTTAATTTAAATTACTTTTTCAAAAATACTTTGTTGTTATTCGTTAAAAATCGTATCCTAAGTAATGTTTAAATTGTCCTAAGTAAAGTATGTTAACATTGTAAAAACTTAATTTAACTGCCAGTTTATAAACTTGGCGTTTCGTTGTCGTTGCCGTTTCGCTGCCGCCCAAAATCGAAACACATATACATATAAAATATGGGAAATATAAAAATTTAATAAACCAAATATACTAAAATGTTCAATTTATATAATAAATTAACCAAATAAAAATAAAAATGAAACAGTTAAAATTAAACTGTAATATGTAAATTAACCAAAAATTGGGTCATTTGCAAGTTACTCTAATTTTTTGGCTTAAGTAAATAAAAGTAATAAGAACTTACCAATATCATTAACCACCAAATTCCCATTGTTCCAGTATATTAAATTAGTGTCTGTCACACAAATATAAGGTCCAATATTTAAGTTAAACACAGTTAAAAATCACCGCGCAAAGTAAACGGAAACCTAAATTTCACTCGAAGTTCGATATCAAGAGGGTCTCTGAAGAACTGTTGCATGATTGTCGTGTATTCTGCTGTATACATTCTGGGCTAACGGGATCTACATAGCTTCATCTTGTCGCGTACACGGCTTCATTTGGCTTTAGGTTAACAAAAATAAAAGTAGCAGGGGCATGGTTAACGAAATAAATTTAAGAAGTAGGTTTAAAGTCAATTACTTTTAAATGCGTTTATAAATATACTGGTCACAAGTAAGGTTTGGGAGAAAGCATGCATTTTAAAAAGTTTATAAAAAACTTGGATAAGAGATAGCACTATTGTTATAACTTGTTATATATAAAAATAAAAGTATTTTAAACATTTCAAAATACACAGCTTATTGTATAGAAATCAACGTACCGTATACATCCTGTGGTGTTTGCATCTGCCTAAGGAAATCTGCATGCTTGAATAACACATATTGCGCAGCGTCGAGATGACTGCCTTTTGGTCCTTCTAACGCCACTAGCAATTTTATTCTATTAAAATTATATCCTGGTAAGGCACTTTTCTAAGTTCTCAGAAATGCAGCCCAATAAGTACCTAAGGCTTAATACAACTTACAAGGTCACCCTTTTAGGTACGACATGGCAAAAAACGTTAAGAATTACGTCAAAGGAACTCTTGACCTTTGCGAAAGCCCTGGGTGACTTTATTTTTGGTCTCAGAAAAAAAGAAAAATATATTATTTACGAATGAAGCGGTTAATTTTTCAAAGTAGCTATGTAGCTCTGGTGTTCATAATATTGTAAAAAATATACTCGTATTTAAGTTTTTAAAAATGTCTAAAACAAATTATTGTTTTAATAATTTTTAAATAATTAAAACAACGTTTAAACTTCGTTACATCTACAAAATAAAGGCAGGAGACATTTTTTAAAAGAAATAAAGTTCAGTTTTGAGCTTAAAAATAAATAAATGGTATATGCTGTTTGCTGTTTCTTCCCCCTCGTAGCAACATTCTATTGTACCAGCCTATCTTGTGTAGGTATCTTCTTAGGTTATCGTTCCCTGTTAGCAGTGGTCAAAGGATGCCCACAGGGAGGGGTTCTATCCCCACTACTGTGGGATATGGTTGTTGACGAACTCCTGGTGGAACTGAATAATAATGGCTTCTATACCCAGGGATATGCGGATGACATCACTATACTTGTCGTGGGGAAGCATAACAAAACAACCTCGGAGCTTATGCAAAGGGCACTGAGAATTGTGGAGGGATGGTGCAACAAGGAAAACCTTACTGTTAATCCTGGCAAAACTGCGCTAATACCCTTCACTAGACGAAGGAAGCTGGATGATTTAAAATTTCTCACTTCTTCGGTACTACACTCGGCTATGTTCAGGAGGTAAAGTACCTTGATTAACTCTGGATTCTAAGCTAACCTGGAATCCACATATGCAGAATGTGATTAATAAGGGCAAAATGGCTCTAATGGCTACCAAAAAGCTGTGGGGAAGAATTGGGATTTCAGCCACGCATAGTACACTGGTTGTACACTGCTGTGGTAAGACCCATGATAACCTACGGTTCAACTATCTGGTGGCCAAAAATAGAACAGAGAAAAGCAGAGCTGGAGTTATCCAAACTCCAGCGACTAGCATGTCTCTGTATAACGGGAGCTATTAGAAGCACTCCAACTGCAGCCATGGAAACCTACTAAGCCTCCCCTTTTGGTGTAATTATTAAGGCGGAGGCGAGGATTGGGGCATACAGGCTGAAAGGTAACGGCAAATGGTGCTCTGGGCCTGCCCTAGGACACACCAGAATAACGAGCAGTATCACAAACCCAATAGGATAAATACACACAGACCATACAAAACCCAGCTTACCTGGGGCGGTAGTGAGCGATCTCCTGGTCAGTCTCGGAATTTGGTTTGGTATACCGATGGATCCAAGACTGACAATCGGAGAAAAAGGGATCCCCCAGGTTCAATGCTTATGCTTCCCTGGGGAAATATTCCACTGTTTTCCAGGCGGAAATATATGCCATTAAACTTTGTCTGCGAGAGAACTTGAGGAGGAGATATAAGGGCAGGGACATTACTATCTTCTCTGATAGTCAAGCGGCCATAAAAGCTTTGGCATCCCAACAAGTCAACTCAAGGTTGGTTTGGAACTGTCTGCAATGCCTCCTAAACCTGGCTAACCACAACAAAGTTACACTTTCCTGGGTGCCAGGACACAGGGGAATACAGGGCAATGAAAATGCAGACTCCCTGGCCAGGCGAGGCTCCGCAGCAATGTTTGTGGGTCCTGAACCTGTTTTGGAATACCAAAAGCCTCGGTTCGTGGCTACATGACTCGGTGGATTCAAACACAACATCAGTCATACTGGAACCACATTCCAAGGCAAAATCACAGTAAATCAATGCTGGACTCACCATCGAAAGCATTGACAAGTGAACTACTAAAACTAAATAGGAATCAGATTAGGATAGTGACAGGATTAATAACCGGACACTGCACCCTAAGAAAACATATGCACACTATGGGCATTTATAGAGAAGAACCCATTTGCAGACTATGTGACGAAGAGGAAGAGACAGCCTCTCACATCATATATGAGTGCCCTGCACTTACATACTGGAGAACAAATCAAAACCTCATGGTGTTGCGAAGTCTTTTCATACTTTGTCTGAGTAGTTCTTCCTTCGTTTTTTTTTGGATGTGCCCCCTATGAAGCTAATTCTACTGAGGTTTCCCCAGTTTTTCTCGTGTTTGTTCCGGATCTATTCCCTGGTTTGCCCTCGTGCTGTGGTTTTGGCCACTCAAAGGGCAGGTTCTGGATAATCCCTGTCTCGCTAGCTCATCCGCTTTTTCGTTGCCTTCTATTCCTGGTACCCACAAAAGAGTTAATCTGTTGCGTTCTCCCAGGACTTCCAGTTCTTTTTAGCATTCCCATGTCAGCTTGGATGTTACCTTGGGGTTTACTAGTGCCCTCAGTGACGCTTGACTGCCTGTTATTATGCAGATCCGCTTGTTTTTATATACACCTAAACCTAAAACAAAGAAATAATAATACTTTTTGTAAATAGGTTCAATTTGATTATTCAGCCTTTTTTTAAAAAAAATAGTGCTTTACGTATTGAGGTATTGTATGTATTTTTTTTCTCTGGAATACGAGTCCGGTCTCAAAATTATGCGCATCACAGAAACTGCCTAAGCTCAAAAAACAGGTCTAAAATATCAAAAAAATTGCGAAAAAACATCAGCAAAAATAGGGAAAATTTGTTATTTATTTTCCAAATGTATATTTATTAAAAAAAGATCTTAAAAAAAATTAGCCCACAGAATTGATGTCACGTGACACATTAATTCTGTGTGCGTGCCTCAAAAAAATTATCAATTTCCAAAAACCAACCGATTTACACCAAATTTGCTGTATGAAGGTTTTGGGTGTTGCTGATCACGAATTTAAAGTCATATTTGCAAAATTCAAGATGGCGGACCAAATATTCAAAGCTCTTCTGATTTAGGCTAGATTCGGTACATGGGGTTATAGGGGTTGCTGATCATGAATTTAAGATGAGATTTTTAAAATTTAAAATACTGGCGAAACCACTGACGAGATTTTAAAAATCATTTCGCTATATTGGAGACGCTTTTTTTAATTCCAGAAATCTGACCCAAATTCGTGATTAGCGACCCTTAAAACCTCCATGTACCAAATCTGGCCTAAATCGCTGGAACTTTGCAAATCTGACTTCGGATTCGTGATCGTCGATCTCCAAAACTTCGTGGACCAAATCTGGCGTAAATCGGTAAATTTTTGGAAAATAATGATTCCTTTGAGGCTAAAAAAAAACGTCACGTGACATAACAATTCTGTCAAAAATTTACTTTGGATTCTATTAGACTAAGTATGCGGAATCCGCGGTATTTTAACCTAAATTAATCTATAGCTATTTGCGTCCTTAAACATGGTAATAGGACAGACAGAAGACTATTCTATTTTTTTTTTCTGAATAATAAATAATACCCAGAAGATTTTAGCAATGTCGGCTGAAAAAGCAACTTTCCATATTTTAAAATAAGTAGTATATCCTTCACCAGTTTGTCAACAAACCCAATATTCTGTGACCATTTTTTTATTGGCTTACATTTACTTTTACCAGTGCCGGATTTATATTTTTTACGAGTGTAGGTCACTTTATTTCCGCCGCTCCTTATACCTCTCTAAAATAATAATTTTCCCTATGTAATAAGAAAGGAACTAAAGTTAATTAAAAGACTGAAAGGGTATTAAAGAAACAGGAATTACAATTTTTTACGGGACTTTTTAATAGCAAAATCATCTATAATATCATCATAGTTTAGGATGTTTATTATCTCTGCTTCTATGTAGAGAAGAGTCCAAGAATTCATTTTTTCTTGAGACAATGAGGACCTTTAATAACTTTTTACACGTTCTTAACAGGAAAAACTTCTTTCATCAGAACAATTCGTAGTCGGAGTGAAAAGTGCGATGCGAAGAGCTATATCTAAGTTATGGTAAACTTTAGAGATTGATTACTCAAAAACGTTGAGAGACCGAGTAGTGAGTTTGAGCTAGGCTTCACTGCACATTCTGAAGTTTGATTAGAGGAAAGGTGACTGTCAAAATGCTCACATTTTCGAAATAAATCTTCCTCTAAATCATTGGTATAATATTTCACCAGTGACTGAGAATTTGACGTATTAGTGTATATTAGTGAACTTGTTTTACTCTTATCATCTGAAATTAAGTAAACTTCCTCTAAAATCTGCCGCCTCTAGGAGCTGCCACCCCTAGGCCGCGGCCTATATGGCCTATTGACAAATCCAGGACTGACTTTTACTTAGGTAACAGTAAATATGTCATCAAAATCAGTTTAGTAGTTTTTATGATATAGATAAATAAGTGTAACGGACTGGCTTATTCATACGACAAATGGTCAAATTCTAGTGCAGGGCTGTATCTGGATATGGCCGCGCCCTTGGCGGGGCTTTATATTTTCGCCCCCTCTACACCGGGGGATTTAGGGAGTCTGGAATACCCTCAACGAAACGGAGTCGAGGGTTTTCACGGAAATTTTACAAAATTAAAGTGCAAAGTGGTAGGTGTAAAGTTTTTTAATCATTTATTTAAAATACTAATTTTGTGTTAAAATTTGTGTTAAATATCTCAATAACACTAAAATCTTGGACTTCCATTGTCTTTATTTGAAAATTCAGTGATGTATTCCAACCGTTTCAAGTGATAGTATTAGTTATCACTTGAAAACGGTTGGAGATACATCACTAACCGAAACGTTGTGTATCAATTAACAAATAAAGACAATGGAAGTCCAAGACTTTAGTGTTATTGAAACCATAACATTGTCTAACACTTTTAAAGAAACGTTGTGTTAAATATATTATATAAAATAATAGCCTTATATTTAAAAGAGACATGATTTACGTAAAACAACTGTTTGTATCTGACTAAAAGCAGTGAAATGTAAATTAACTATACATCCTTATTTGCAGATGATTATACATAGAATATATTTTTCCAACAATAAAATCGTAGTTACAAAAATACTGTTTATAGCACGCCTACTAAAACGTTACATTTATACTTTAATAAATTAAATAATATGCAACAAAATATTCGACTAAAACTTATATTACATGAGTTTATAAATTTTGTAAATGAAGAATAATGATAATATGACTACGGCACTGACAACTGATGGAAAAAAAATATGGCTGATTTTGCGCCGCAAGGTAGCTGCGCCCTTGGAGGGCGCTCATCTCTCCACCGCTTAAATACGGCCCTGTTCTAGCGCAGTAAGACGATTATTAACAAAATGTATACATATTTACAACAAAACTATTACTTTTTATTACAAAAAAAACATTCCAGTATTTACTTAAAATTAGAAATTACAAATCAAATTAATTAAAAAAAAATGAATCTACTTCCAAACAAAAAACACAGGCTCACAAAAAAAAATAAGTGGTGTAAGCTAGGTATCGAACTAGGATTTTCTGGAGTATTTTTTTTTGCTGAACATAAATCTTAAGTTAAAATTCCCATTCGCTGTGTTCACACGACGTCGTCGTGGTTGGGCCCAGTAGGATCTTTTGGAACGTGCGCTGGAGTTGCTGGTTATCGGCAACTCTTTTGGCTAGCGTATGGAACGGGATCCGAAGCTAAGATGAACACAAGGCTTAACTCAAGGTGTTAGCATACCGTGCTGATGAGTGAATGACATCCTGTGCCTTAAACAGGTGTCTCCAACGGTGCCTCTGAGATACAGGGCGACCTCTCAGAGTATCTAGCCTTACTGCGTTAATGCGGGGCTCTGCCGTGGTGGACTATTACTTCCCTAGTTCCAAAAAGAAAGCAGACAGAACCGCTTTCATAGGAAAAAGTGACAAAGTTGCGTTGACCAAAACGGATAAATCCGTTTCGAGAGGTGCCACTCAAGGTCACAAGTAGACAAAGGTGCGCCGACCGGAACGGGTGAATCCGTTTCGAAAGGTGCCCCTGAAGTCACCGGCGCCTGTTTCCCGGGAAAGGGCTAATTCATCCCGAACAAACAGGTGCTTAGGAAGGGATCCCTGACTCCAAACAGAAGGTAGACAGAACCGCCTTTATAGGGAAAAGGGTTCCCTGGCTTTAAACAGAAAGCGGATTGGAACGTTTTCATAGGGTAAGGCCGAAGATGCGGCCTCAGAAAGAACATCTGGTTCCTGTAACAAGGACCTGGTAGCTACCCACGTCACTAGACCGGGAGAGGAGGGCATGACGGATCTAATCGTCTGCTCGTCATACTCTCCAGGAGACAGGACACCAGAACATATCAGAACCCATATTGTGCTCGTGTCCGGTAGCTACACGACTAAGAGAAGATGTAAAAACTCTCTTCCAATCTGGTATCGGATTCATTAGAAGTCCCATCCTATTGGGAGAAATATGAAAAGGTGTGAGCCAGAATAGACCGAGCGGTCGCAGTGGAGGGCGTAAAAATCCACTCACTTTAAACCTATCAACCTAAGTTAAAATTAGAAGTCAAACAGTAAATAATCAAGAAAAGGCATAGTTTCAGATATTACCGATTTTTTAAATTTAAAACGTCAATATCTTGAAAACTATAAAAGATACACGAAAAATAATGCATTTCTAAAAGACTTTTAATGTAAGTTATATAATCTTTTTATCTAAATGTAATATTTAGATATATAGAATTATATAGAATTTTCAGGACTTTTTCAATTTGAAAATTATTTTTTTGTTTTTGGATTTTTTTTTTCAATTTTTAAGTGATTTGGGATTTAAATGAATAAAAAAATGATTTACTATTAAAAAAACCCAATGTCTTTTATTATTTACCTTATTAAACATGTTTATATAATTTTTTTATAGTTTATATAGTCGTAGTCCAAACATTCCGTGGTAGCAGGTTTCTGCCGGTAAATGAACTGTATCTGTTTTTTGGGGTTTTCTCGATTTTGTGCTGTTTGACCCCCAATTTTGACTTCAGATTCGCGTGCAGCAAAAAAAATACACCAGAAAATTATAGTCCGTAACCCAAGTCACACCACATTTTTTGTGGACCTGTGAAATTAACCCAAACTTATTAAATATATTTTTTATATACAGTAAATTAACCAACAAAACGACATCAAAAGTAGATACGAAACAAATTAGGAGCTTACAATTTTTTTTGTGGTTGATGAAAGCAATACCCTCGAATATAAAACTTAATCAAAATAAAAACGATGGCTTTGCTGTCATCGACCACAAAAAAAATGTAGGTTTGTTTCGTACCTACTTTTGATTTTGTTCTTGTTGGATGACCATAAAAAAATTTATTTTATAATATTAAGGTATTTTTTTGAAGTCGATTAAATTTATGTTGTTAATAATTTTTAAAAGGCGCAAGGGTGTCTCAGGAGGTAAAATCTGTGTCCGAATTTTGTGCACTGTGGTATTTTATAGGTCGAACCTAATTTTGCAACAAATAAATTAAAAAAAAAAATGCATTTTAATAATAAAAAAAACAAGATCTAAAAGCACATTTTAAATTATAAAAGTAATACAATAAATAAATTAAAATAAATTTCCAAAAACAAGAACTAATTTTACTATAGAATTTCATAGTGACCAAAATTCAGTCTTTGATCTTCCTTAAAAGCGCATTTTAAATTATAAAAAATCACTCTGTATCTCCTGTATGTCATGAATTAAGGTCGTAATAAGATAATAACTTTTAACAATAACCAATGTGTAATATTGCATCAGTACAGTATGCAAAGGAAATAAAGTTGCCTTCAATAATTTAAAAATATATATTAAAGTATTAAGTTTTGTTTAGTGTTTTGGAAAAAAATGTAGAAAAGTATTTTTTCTATAGAAACTGTTACCGAAAACAGTATTGTGCTTTTTAATATTTTTGAGATTGTAATTTGGTATGTAATATTTCATAAATTATTTAGACTACATTCAATTGCCTTTTTTTTTTTTTTTTGTTTTTTTTGTGTAATCATTTTTTTTTCAGAAGAAAAAAGCATGTCATCGGTTTCATATTACCTAACCGTTTTAATATAAGATTTTTTTATGAGTTGGTAGAACTGTGCAGACGTTACGCAATCTCTTTACAGGGTCGACACAACTAAAATTTGTGTTTATTTATTTATTTACTTAACTAATCCCAAATAGCTTATAATAAAGTTCATAACAGGAGTTATTCAATCTTAATAAATGTACCTAAATATACTCGTAATTATGTATTACAAAATTGAACAATTATAAAAGTGGCTCTAGGATTTTCCAAATTTTTTATTTAAGAAGTGAGACATGGGACTCACAGCAAGTATTTATCAGATGATATTGGCCTCAAAAGAAATACTTTGGTAGAGAAAATTTTTAATTTGGAAAAAAAACTTGTTAGATTAAATTATAAGTGACATTTTTTCTATTTTTCAGTTTTTAGTTCATTTATACTTTTGTAAGACCTATCCGCGAACAGTGTATTACAACTGGGCGAAAAAACGAACATAGTAGCAATATTATATTATTTATTTACATAACATTGATAAAGAACCATTGCCGAGCTTACGATATTTAAAGTAAACAAATAAATAATAGGAAACTGGAATAAATTTTAAATACTACTTAAAAACAAGATGGGTGACCCCAAAATATATTTGATCAGGGCTGTAGCTGGAAAGGGGGTGTAGCAGTGTAGAGTAGCCCAAATCCCCAGCTTCCAACTCAAGAAATTTACTGGCAACCCTTTCCCACCCTCCAAAAAAAAACTCGTTACGGCCGTGAATTTTACAGATCCAGAACCTCAAAGATTTTTGCAATGAAAATTTGGATTTAGCTTCTACTTACTCTCTAATTTAAAGTTGTCATCATGGCGAGAGATGCTTTTTCCTGGGGGTGATTGCCACCCCTTCTCGGGGGTGAAATTTTTTTTATCAAAAATAAGTTCGAAAATGAAGAAATTAACCAATTCTAAGCAATTTTTGTCTCATAGAGTTTTTTCCAAAAGGCATTACTTTTCGAGTTATTCGCAATTGAAAATGTCAATTTTTTAACCAAAAAAACACGTTTTCAGACGTTTTTTC
The DNA here is from genome assembly GCA_019359885.1 of Listronotus oregonensis. NCBI lineage: Eukaryota > Metazoa > Arthropoda > Insecta > Coleoptera > Curculionidae > Listronotus > Listronotus oregonensis. The sequence continues at coordinate 11,509 of JAHBCN010002086.1, forward strand.
GCAAATAACTCGAAATGTAGGCATTTTATCGAAAAAAAAAATCTTATCAAAAATGTAGCTTATTAAAAAACAACAAAAATGGTGGGCTTATGATGTCCATAGACTCAATACAAACCGAGTCATAGCCTGTTGAAGGTTGGTTCTTATTCGTCAAATGCCAACATTGAAAATTTTAACGTAATATAACCAAAAACAATACATTTTTCGGGGAAAGCTCATACAACCTTTTTTAAAGTACTTGAAAAAACCTTTATTTTCGTTTTTTATAAAAGACTTTAGCACCAAAATTAAGCTAGCTATGGCCAAAATAAAGCTGATCTTTATTTTTTTTGGATGAAAACAATGTGAAAATCACCCCTTCATTACCACCCCAATTAAAAATAATCTTTGTCACCTTACAATTCACTTTATTTATGTATTTGTAATATGCTTGGGGAGTTTGACCGGTTTAAAGTGCATATTTAAAAAAAAAATATGCTTAAAATGAAAGAGACATTTTTGTAGTGTTGAAAAAATAGCATTTTCTTTAAAATAACTCAAAAAGCCTGAACGATACGTAAACAAACAAAAAAAAAACGAAAATTTTTGGTAAAGGAAAACCTATAATTTTGTATTTTACAAAATTTTATGTCATTAAGGGTTTTTGAGTTATTTTGAAGAAAAGGCTATTTTTTTTTAAATCAAAAAATGTCTCTTTCACTTAAAGCCCAATTTTTGTAAAAAATATTTACTTTAAACCGGTCAAACTTCCTGAGCATATTACAAACACAGAAATAAAGTGAATTATAAAGTGACAAAGATTATTGTCAATTGGGGTGGTAATCAAAAAAAAATAGAGATCAACTTTATTTTGGCCTTAACTCGCTTAATTCAGTGCTAGCGACTTTTATAAAAAAGAAATTAAAGGTTTTTTCAAAGACTTCAAAAAATATTTTAACTTTCAACAGGCTATTACTCCGTTTGTATTGAGTTTATGGACATTATAAGCCCACCAATCTTGTTGTTTTTTTATAAGCTACATTTTTGGTAAGAATGATATTTTTGATAAAATGCTTACTTTTCGAGTTATTTGCGAAAAACCGTGTGAAAACGTTGGTTTTTTGAATGAAAAATTGACATTTTCAATTGCGAATAACTCGAAAAATAATACCTTTCGGAAAAAACTTTATGGAACAAAAGTTACTTAGAATTAGTCAGTCTATCCATTTTCGAACTTATTTTTGATAAAAAAAAATTAAATGCAAATCGGTGCTGTTTGGAAAAATCCGGAGGGATACTGGTCATTGACTGGCCTATCTTTTAAGATCTCATAAGTAAAAAATAACTAATGTAATTCTACAAATATTACGATATCCTAAATAGCTGTTTTATTAATGTAATTAATGTTCTAAGTATATATAGTATATCACCCTTTCAGAAAATTATTCTTTCACTGATTTTTCTAAAGATTATTACAAGACAGTTAATAATAATATTATATTGGTTTATTGCCATATATTATACATCTTTTTGACAAACCAGAATAAAATAAAACTATGATAATACCAAAAAATAATAATATATTATAAGGATAAAAGACAAGATACTGGTTCTATGCAATAAATATATTTTAATTTATTTTTAAAGTATTTAAACAATGCCTAATAAGCCTCCTGTAGGTTTTTGATGGACAATTTGAATTTATGAAAACTATCTATATTTTTAATACGAGCAGGCAAATGATATATTTTTTTTGAGTCATAAATTTGGGATTTATTTTATAGGTAGATCTATAAGAAGTTGAAAATTTTGTCTAGTATTGTTCAAAGAATCTTCTTATTAAACCAATATTTTTTGTATATTAAACCTTATGTTTTTAAAATATAGATACTTTAGTTCTTTCACCTCTTTTGTTTAATATTTATACACTAGATCTCCACTCTATATGGGATATGCATGTATCCTGTATACAATATGCGGATGACATTGCTATTTATAGCTTGAACCGAACCAAACAAGATCTAAAATTAAATTTAATTATATCATATATTGTTTAAAAAGATGGACCCATAATAACGGTTTCACCTTATCACCTAGCAAAACAACCGTGGTTTTCTTTACCCGACGAAGAACTGAAGCACAGAATCAAATAACTTTAAACGGTTTAACTTTCCCTGTAGCCAAGTCTATTAAATACCTTGGAATAGTATTAGACTCCAAATTACTTTGGACTGATCAAATTAGTTACCTGGTAAATAAAACGGAAAAATGCAAAAACTTATTAAGACAAATATGCACTTTTTCCTGGGGTGCTAGCCAGCAAACTGCCCTACTTTTTTACAGAGCATACATCAGGTCTATTTTGGACTACGGTTGCATTTTTTATGGCTCTTCTAGCAATACAAATCTTAAAAAAATAGATAGAATACAGTATAAAGCACTTCGAATTTGGTTAGGACTAATGAAATCAACTCCCAATGCTGTAGTGTTGGTTGAGTCCCTTGAAGCTCCTCTTTGGTGTAGAAGAGAATACCTTGCATCAAAATTTATTCTTCTACCAGAAGTATAGCGCCAAATTATTCTTTAAAGAAATATTATCAAGATAACCTAAGAATGCTATTATTATTTATACGGATGGTTCCAAAAACAAAAACAATCTTAGTTGTGCCTTTTATTGCCCGCTCATGAACTATCAACGGGCATTTACCCTAAATCCCGAGTTAACCATTTTTTCTGCAGAAGCAGCAGCAATTTTTTATGCTACACAATGGGCAATAACCCAAAATAAAAGCAATGTGGTGATCTATTCTGATTCACAATCAGTACTAAAATATATGGCAAACTTTCATGCAATTAATCATTCCTATCCACACAAATTTATTGTTCAAACATTAGATATGTGAAAGCGACACTTAAAAATATCACAGTACAATTTATATGGGTTAAATCTCATTCAGGTATTACTGGAAACGAAATAGTCGACGGCGTAGCCAAAAATGCACATCTTAACAACAGCAATCACGACATATCTCTTATCGTACAAGATTACTTACCTAAGCTAAAGAAAATTAGCCAAAGAAAATGGAAACAGGAATGGAACAAATATGGAAACGAGACTAATACCTTTTATTTTAAAATTCATGCTGATATACCATACAAACACTGGTATTATAATATATCTGTCCAAGAACGCTGTATCAACCATAAGCCGTCTAAAAACAAACCATAGGCGTTTTCCCAGTCACCTTTATAAAATTGGAGATAAGCCGATCCCCTTTGTATATGTGGTGAATATGGAGACCTTAACCATATACTTTTTAATTGTCAGATATATCACCAAGAAACCCAATCTCTTTTAAATATACTAATCTCCAAAAATTTTAAATTACCTATTTGTTTACCAAGTATTAAGCTCAAATGATCCCGAACTAATGCATGCTCTCCACTCCTACTTACAAAAAATAAGCTTAAAACTGTATTTTTTTTAATTTTTATTATAATATTTTTTTTTATAAAAACCTTGTTTTTTACCACGTCCTTAATTTAACCCTTAAATGTCTCCCTTTTTTAGTGGTCTTCTTTGTTTTTCCTTTTTTTTAAGTCGCCCTGACGGACCCCTGGGCGTGAAGCGTGTGTCCCCCTCTATTTATGTTGATTAGGAAATAATCCTTTATATAATTAATTTTGATTTACATTTTATCTTATGCAATTATTATTACGTGGCTAAAACACTTAGTTTGTAAGGCCAAATCTAGAGAAAAAAAAATATAGATAAAAGTAAGTGTTCAAATTCTCTTTGATATAAATAATGGTTTACATGAGTTTTTGGACTTAGCTTTACAAATCTATCAAACTACTCTCTTTTGCAAGAAAAAAACTAAATATAGTTAATTGGCACTGATAAGAATTTCCTTTAAAAAAATACCATGTCTTATAATCGATTCAATCAAAGCAAAATAAATAGATTTTAAAATGGAAAATTCTTTTAATTTATTAGAGAGTACCAGGGCCGTATTTAGGTATGGCCGCGCCCTAACGAAAACAGATTTCGACGGTTATTCCCCGGAAATTTTACAAAATAAAAGTGCAAAGTGCTAGGTTTAAAGCTTTTTGAACCAAGAATTTCATTTCTTTAAAATACCAATTTTGTCACGAAATTTCTGTCAAATTCTATGTTTTCGTTATATGAACATATTAGCCCACTATTTGAAAAAGACATGATTCACATTAAACAACTGTTTGTAGCTCTGGGAAAGTAAATTACCTATACATCCTTATTTGCGGATGATTAAACTTAGAATAAATTTTCTCAACAATAAAATCGTATCAATGAGTCTAAAATCTTGGACTTTCATTGTCTTTATTTGTAAACATTAACAATTAAACAGTAAAGACAATGGAAGTCCAATATTTTCGTGTCATTGAAACCATAACACTGTCTCACACTTTTAAAGAAATAAAATAATAAAAAAAAACTACCACCGATGGAAAAAATCACAGCTGTCTAAGAAGTTACCCAAAGGTATGAACAAATTAAGAAACATGTACAAGAAGACAGGAACATGCGAGAAGGCCAAAGACGAGTTACGAAAAAAACACCAGAACAATCTAAACAGACTTTACGGTAAACAACCAACCACCCAGACTGTCAACAAAAAGACTTTAATTAACAAGTCTTCCCGAACTCTTACGGAAACAGAAGAACATCTTTGAGGGAGAGGGTTAAACTTTGCTATAGTCCCAAAACATACACCGGCTTTAGACATGATTGGTAGTGTAGAAACAATACGACTCCAGGGACCAGATGCGGAAGAATTTCGATGGAAAGTTAGAACGGTTTTGAAAACAAAACAAAGCAACCCCACCAATATAACTCAAAATAAATAAGTAGCTCTTAAAAAGCTTCAAAATGATAAAACTATCAAAATTCTACCAGCAAAGGGAATGCCACTGTAGTCATGGATGCAATCACTTACGTTAGAAAAATAGACGAAGATCAAGACCCAACGGCATCCATATAAAACAAAATTTACAGGACCTTAAGGAAATACAAAAACTTTTTGAACGATGAAACAAGAAAAACTTTAACACCACACAACAGTAAACCTCTACATCTCTATGGACTGCCAAAGATACACAAAGACAATATACCCTTAAGGCCCATCACCAGTTCTAGAAATGCACCCACGACTTCACTGGCAAAACACCTTTTGGACCTTATTAAACCAATGGTCTGTAAGTCTCAATCTTTTGTTAAGAACTCAAGTCATTTTGTTGACATTCCTAAAAATTTAGAAATAGGACCAGACGATACTTTGTACGTAATTAATGAACGCCCCATAGAATAGTTGTCTCATCCGTAATCATTGTATATTTTTCTTTTATGTCAAGTAAAGCAGATATATAATATAAACAAAACGGTTTAAATAAAACAAGATCAGTTTTATAAAAAAAGATTGTGTTGAACTCGTGCTTCTAATATCAAAAAATATTTAATTACCCATTTTGTCATTAACAATATTTAACAAGGGGTCAGGCAATATTTTCCAATTAATCATAGTAATGATAAACTTTAATATTATTAAAAATAAACTGTTTATAAAATATTTAATCATTTTCTTACACGTGCAGTTAGTATAATTAAATATTTTTGCACATTATTATTATTGCTCAATAATTAAATAGGATTTTAATATAATAGTCCAATAAATGAAGGAACAAAGCTGTAAATAAATCTGTACAGTTTTCCCTTGTGGCGCAATTTGTAGCTCTTCGGGGATGCTTTCGAGCGAAAAAAAGTTTATCAACATTAACAGTTGGGAAAGGGCTAAAAATGGCCCCTCAAGGCCCGAAAAATGGGTTTTCTGTTAATATCTGCCAAAATATGGAAATTGGAGAATTTTTGCTTGGACAAAAAATAAAGATTGCTAGGAAATCTACAAAAATGGTGCATATAATTTTTTCGAAAAATCGATTGTTTCCGAGATAACGGGACCCAAAAGTCCCCTCATTTTAGCTGCGGCTCTACCGCTAGAATGCCGCTATCTTTATTATAAGCGGGCGGACGAATTGTTCCATTACTCGGGCAATAATGTAATTTTTTTAATCATTCAAAGTTCATAGGAATGTGAAAACCCGTACCTATCATTGCATATGAGTTTGGGTCCATTCTGATTTTTCTAGAATAATGAAAAAAGCGGTCAAAGTTTTTTTTCACAATATTTTGAGGGTATCTTATTAATTTATTGATATTTAAAGAAAAAAATGGTTTGTTATTAACATTTCTTTTTTATAATGAAACCTTAGCAAGTGTTCAATGATCCCATAAAATTTCCTTCACCATCTTTCTTGCGTTTTGATAAAGATTTTCATCTCACCTGCATTTTTTAGCCGTTTAACCACATCAATCCAGTGTGAAATGTTATGAATTTTTCGACGGCCGTTTTGGCGAAAAATACTGGTGTTGCGAAAAAAAGGTAAGGAAAATGCGATTGCGTAAAATAACTACATTTTTAAACTGAAAAACTACGGGGTACATTTATGTATATCAGGGATATAAATATGGCATCTGCACATGTTAATAATAATTTAATATCCTAATTAGTACAGTAAATCGGAGCTAATAAAAATGCCAACCGAGCATTTTATATCAGATGCAACTTTATTTTATTTTTGAATTAAATACGTCATAGTGAACCGCTGCCGCCATTATCTCGTAAACTATAAAGACTACGAAAATTTTGTATAGATGTACTTTTAAGACAGTAATGGTACTTAGATTTTTTTAAATATTTTTCTTTTAGCATTTATATGAGAAGTTTTAAAGGCTTAAAATAAAAACAATGAGTTGTTCAGTTATATACAAATATATTATAATATATATATATATATATATATATATATATATATATATATATATATATATATATATATATATATATATATATATATATATATATATATATATATATATATTATATATATATAATATATTATATGTCGTAGCCACATCGTAAATTCGGCCGTTGTTTAAAATGGCTAGCCACTTTATAAAATGCGACCATATTCTAAAATAATCGTTTAGTTTGAATTGTTTTATAATACGGCTAGTGCTTTTAGCCATTTTATAAACTGGCCGATCAAATATGAGCCACATTCTCAAATAGATGATTATGATAAAGAAAATTTACAATTTATGAGGAAAACCTAACGACAACTTACCAAAAACTAACCATAACTAGGTAATAGTTTGGAAGTTGTTGTTTACGGTCCCCAATGCATCTCTATTTGGGTGGTAATAAATGTATACGTGGTTTGACCCAAATAGGATGAAATTATTGGAGACCGTAAACAACAACTTCCAAACTATTACCTAGTTCTGAATAGTTTTTGGTTAGTTGTCATTAGGTTTTTCTCTTTAAGTTGTAAATTTTCTTTATCATAATCGTCTATTTAAAAGTGGCTCGTATTTCATCGGCCAATTTATAAAATGGCTAGAAAACCTAGCCGTATTATAAAATAATTTAAACTAAACGATCATTTCACAATTTGGCCGCGTTTTATAAAGTGGCCAGCCATTTTAAAAAACGGCGGAATTTACTATGTTTATTATATATATATATATATATATATATATATATATATATATATATATATATATATATATATATATATATATATATATATATATATATTTATATATATATATATATATATATATATATATATATATATATATATATATATAATATATATATATATATATATATATAATTTATAGTGGTAAAACCTAAAGGGGCAATCAGACATTTGCTTCGAGTCGTCACGAGCACTTCTGGATCTAACGTCAGATTTAAAGAGTAAAACATGAAATTTAAATTGTAATTACGCGAAAACTAATTTTTTCCGAGAAAAGATATTTAGCAGATGGTTCTTAAATAGGCAAGGAAAGAGATTTAGGGTGTTTTTTAATTAAAATTAAATTATATGCAAGAATTCCATTGACATTCCAGTTTTTTTCTTAAATGGCTAATTGTAAGAGAAATAGCTGGAAATTATTGTCAAGTTTCTAAAACTACCGCAAATGGCGCAACCGCAACGGAAAATTAAAAACCTTTCTCCATAGCTAGTATTAGGTACAATTTTAATAACATCAGCAAAAATCTAACCATTTCTAAATCAGTTTGGTTCAGGAGTTTTTATCGTATTCCCAATAATAAGGGTGGGGGAACATGATAAATGATGCAACTTTCATAGAGCTCTATCTCCCACATCTTTTAAAGCTCTTTTAAATTTCGTCCTTTTTGGTGTCAGCTAGTTTGTAGAACTACAAACTAGCCGACACCAAAAAGAACGACGAGCTTTAAATTTTCTTTTAAACGAGTACCCACTTGAACCACTTTCGATAAAAGATGTGATAGATAGAGCTATTTGAAAGTTACATTATTTATCATCTTCCTCCACCCTTATTATTAGAAATACGACAAAAAGTCCTTAACCAAACTGATGTTATTAAAATTGTACCCAATACCTACTATTTTTCGAGAAAAAAGAGTTTTTTTAATTTACTGGTGCAGTTGCGCACTCGCGGTAGTTTTTAAAACTTGAAAATAATTTTCCCCTATTTCTCTGACCACTTTTACTAAAAATATTCTTTTCCCAAAACTGTGCAACACATAGTTTTCAAGATACAGCCGGCCTCTTTTTATTTGGAAACCCGGTATTTTAATGTTAAAATAAACCACTATATTAAACTTTTTAATATTCTGCTAATCAGATAGCCAATCCGCTATACGTAAGCATGAGCTTATACTACGATAGTTACGAAACATCTTTCTTATAAAACAATAAATATTTATCCCAAAAAACTTTTGTGAACTTTGTTCTCAATGTCATAATCTTAATTGTTTTAATTTTGTTTTTTAATAACCTATTAAAAAATGCAGTCCTTAAAGAATAACAAAATTTTGATAATTTTCAAAAAAAGAACTTTAAAGATTTATAATTAATTTTGTTCAATATAATTGCTATACGCGGGTAAACTGGAAAAGTAAGTGTTATTTTCGTTTCAAAATAATATTTTTTTGTTATTTTTAAAAATATAAGAAGTTTTTTTTTATTCTATCTTTGGTAATTTTCACCCATCTCGTACACGCAAATATTTAATTAAATTTGATTGGTGTTTTCAGGAGATACATATATTTTTAAAAGCAGATTTTTTTTAAATTAAAAATAAATAATGTTGCCGAAAGAATATTAAATTAAACATATAAGCTTGTATAAGATTTTTAAATTCTATGCCATATTCTTTAACAGGAGACAATAACATTCTTACTTATAAAGAATGCTTTATTGGTTATATAATCCAATTATGTTAAAAAATGGACAATTTTTAAATTGTGCAGAGTCCAGAATGTGGGACATTTTTTTTAACATATACTAGAGATCTCAAACTTCTAAACGTTTAAAAAATAAAGAATATCGAATGATTTGGACGTACTGAGCAATTGTTTCAAGTTATACACAATTTTTTGCTTATAAACAAATTAAATATTTAATAAAACATTTTTATTGAAAATATGGTTTAAAGGTATAGACGGAGAGCTGGAGCCGAAAAATCATGGTCATCAGTAATATGGAGTTTCCCCCGTAAAACATATTCATTTAGTATTGTTAATTATGTTCCCGCGCAGGCTGACAACTATTGGATATTGGGGGTAGCAACAAGGGTGGTTAAAAGTGCAAAATTTTTGGGGAAAAAATTGTCATCAAAAATATGCTTCAAAATTTTTGTCAAGTGAAGGTCTTAACCTCCTTAGCTGAAATCCCAAGGGGCTGACAGCTAGGTGGATACAAAAGGGGTGGCGGATAAGGGTAAAGAGGGTAAAAATTTAGGCAAAAAATCGTCATCGATAATATGTCAGCCATTTTGACCACCTAAAGTTGAACTCCTAAGGTGTCTAAATCCAAAAGGGCTGACAGTTAGGTGCATACCGAGGGCAGTAAAACGGGGTCAAATTATCACAAAAATAAATCATTTATTATTATTATCAGTAATACCACTTTAGATACTTTAATAATAAATTTAGCATACATTTACTATGCATCAAGAGGCATTTATTAGTCTATTATAGTTTTTTTATTTCCACCAGTGGCGTTCGTAAGGATTTTAACCTGCCTATTTTGGCAAATATTGATGGTACGTCACTGATTTCTTTTAAAATAAAAAATATTTTTGAGATCCCCAATCATTTATAAGCAAAGTTGATCACTTGATTTTTTTCAATCCAATGCATGGTTTTCGCTTAAAAAAAAAATAAAAACCATTTCTCTGCATGATCATAACAATATCGGTAAACAGTATCACCATGCAGAAAATATCTAGATTTAATTTTTCTAGATAAAAACCGTGCGTCGGACTGAAAAAATTATGAGCAGATTTGCCCTTTTGAATTTGGACACCCTAAGGGTTCAACTTTAAGTGGTCAAAATGGCTGACATATTATCGATGACGATTTTTGCCTAAATTTTTACCCTCTTTACCCCTATCCGCCTCCCCTTTTGTATCCATCTAGCTGTCAGCCCCTTGGGATTTCAGCTAAGGGGGTTAACCTTCCTCTGGGAAAATTTTGAAGCATATTTCCGATGACGATTTTTGCCCCAAAAATTTTGCACTTTCACCCCTTGTTGCTACTCCCTGTATCCAATAAGTTGTGAGCCTGCGCGGGAACATAATTAGCAATACTAAATGAACATGTTTTACGGGAGAAACTCCATATTACTGATGACGATGATTTTTCAGCTCCAGCTCTTAGAGCAGTATGCGTAAAGCCGCTTTTTTTAATGTATCAAAATCAGAAATCGGTCGATTGGTTGCCAAGATACAGGCTGCCAAAGATGACCGGAGTTTACGACGAATCTATAAACAATAATAAAAATCAATTTCTTGCAAGTTTTTTATCGAATTATTGTCTTATTTTTATTCCCAATTTACGAATAAGATCAGAACAACAAACTGTGTTTTTTATTTGTTTAAACAAAAATTGTTTAAACAAATATTTGCCTTAGCAGTTGTACATAACTTTAAACAATTGCTTAGGGGGCCCCAATGATACGAGTTTAATTTTTTAAAAATGTTTAAAGAGCTTATAATCTCTAGTATACGTAAAAATACATTTTTGGTTTAATAATTTGGACTCTACCTAATTTTCAAATGGTTTGCAATATTATTCTGCAAAAAATATCAAACGAATTTCAACAAAATTTGGCACAATGTTTCATTATATCATGGATTGTTTTTTGGCCCCAGGTCCTCAGAGAAATCTAAGGGTCTCAAAAATACATGCAAAAAACTACTTTTTTTGTTTTTTTATTTATTGCTGTTTTGCAATAGGCGTAATATATTTTGCAATATGTAACTAACCTCGTCTTGTAGAGAATTTAGTAACGAAACATTTATTTTCCTACATTTTTTCGACCGACACTAATGAAGTTATGGGCAATTTAAATAATAAAAAATATTATTTTTTACATTTTGTCTATTTGACATATATTCCTTCCTTTTCTAAGACGGGGCATATCTTGATTCTTGTTATATACATCCTTTTGAAGAATTTTCAGCAAAAACATGCCTGCAACCTCGCACATCCTACAATTTTAGAAAATGTACAATTATTTCATTTTAAAAAATAATTTAAAGTTTAATCTTATACATATAGTATATGTACCTACTAGTAATTTATACTTCATGGAAACACCACCGATAGCCCCGCTTGCCCTTGCCAATTAAGTTGCGAACCATTTGAAGTCACCAGAAGCACAAAGACACACAAATTCTCTCTGTTAACTGTGGCTAAGTTTGGAAAAAAAGTTGGCATGCATCAGAAAAAAAAATCTGATGCAAGAAATGTATGGGAGGAGCTTGTGAATTAACGGTCGGGTCCACATGCGGTAATAAAAAGAAGGTTATTCAGAAAGACGTAACGTCAGATGGATCTAAATCTTAATAAGGACAAAAACTGTTTAATTGTTTGGTTAGTTATCCCTTAATATGATACTAAATTTTAATATTTAAAAGGTATATTTCAAATGATAAGCAAATAATTTGAATTTTAATATTTAAAAGGTACATTCACTTAATAAAACCTTGTCTTTTTTATATTAAGAGGCACAAAAAATAAATATCAGAATTGCGGAGTACACTTGTATATATTTAAAAATAATGTTTTACTAAACGTTAAAGTCCGTTGGCACTGTTGAAATCATTACTTAATTATCAAAGTTATGACTTTAACAATTCGAGGACGTGGTAGTTACGATTTGTCTTAAGAGTCCATTCGCGCCGCCAAAATTGGATCCAATTTGGGGTTTGGGGCATAATGTTTTTCTTAAAAACGGTATGAGTTATCGATAATTTTTAAAAACTATATGAAAGCCAACACTTAAATCTGGGCTTCTGCTGCAATAGTTTTTTAAATTTGGATTTAGTTTTTAATATTTCCTTGAGTGAAAGTCACCCTAAAATCGGTTATGTTTAGATACTATTTTTTCTTAACTCAACTCATATTTCAAAAATCCGTTACAGCAGAGGCATAGATTATTTCCTTACCTTTAAAATGGTGTATAATTTATGTCATTTAAGTGAAAAATAGTTATCGAAAAACGTTATCTCCTGTAGGCTTGCAATTGGAAACAACATCGCATCGATACACCGAATTTGGAAGAACCTAATTAAAATATAATATTTTTAATGCGGCTATACGAAAATTGTGGTAGTGGGAGTTTGTTAGTCTCCCCCACGTCTCCGCGTCCTTTCGCCCGACCCCTAAGGTGTAGCGTAACAACACTAGCCTGCTATCCCCTGTCCAAATTTATTGTTCAACGCTACGCTTGAAAACCGTTCATTTAAATCAGTCTTTCCCAAAGTGGGCGATAACGTCCCCTTGGGGCCGCTGGAGGCCCTAGGGTGGGGCGGTAAGGGGTCCAGAAAAAATTGGAGGGCGCTGATGTGATTTAAGGGGGCGATGGGTGATGGCTGAAATTAAAATCCTCCCACTACACAACATCTATTTATCAGTTCATATTTATATCCTATTTTATTGTATAAATATAAACTAAAAATAAATTAAATATTTACTATTTTTAATGCATTGACAACGCTATTTATATCTTAAGGTATTTAGTAATAGGTATCACTAAAACACTGAAAAATATTCGTGTCTTCAAGTGTCGCAGTTGAGGTCCCCACCTCCGAAGACATGTATTAAAAATAGGTATATCTATTGTTGCGGCCAAACTGAGCTGAATAGGTAAAAATACTCTTAATATTGAAAAGTAATATTATTTTTGCTCAATGTTAATTATGATTAATTTTAAATAAAAGATACTCTTAATATTGTAAAATTGCATTATTATTGCTCTCTGGTAAGAAAAGTCTTGTTTAAAATATAGGTTGAATTAAACTTCAGGCGAGACTAATATGTTATTGGGGTTTTTAAGGTGAAAAAAATGGGGGGCGACACAAAATAACTGATTTTCAAAGCGGGCGTTAGAAGAAATAAGTTTGGGAACCTCTGATTTAAATTATAGTATTTAAAAGTTTCTAACGTCCCTGTTTTTTGATATTTACATTTTTAAGCTACTTTCGATAAATATGAAATATTTAGCTTTAATATCTTTACGACAAACAGAGGTATCAGGTTTAATAACAAAAAACATGTTTTAAAAGTCACCCGGTATTTTAACTTTAAAAAGTGTTTCTACATTTTTATTAAGTTATCTTTTTATATAATATTTGTTTATATTTAAATTATTTAGTTTATATTTTGCAGGCATCAAACAAGTATGTTGCCTTCAAAAGCTCCTAATCTTATTAATGCGGCCGTGAGATATGTATCAACAAATAGTGCAAAGCAATCAACAGCGGCTGTTATTGATGCCAAAGAAATATATTATCAAAAAATAGGGAGCAAGGTAAATCAAGAAGACAACAATGTCAAACCGGAAGGGTGGGATGACGCAAAACCTTTTCACACTATTCCAGGCCCTAAAGCCTATCCTCTTATTGGAAATTTTTGGAGGTTTTTTCCTGTTATAGGAGAATATTATAATGTTCAACTCACTGATTTGCATAAAAGGTAATTTGTTTTTTGCGAATATTAGCACTCTAAGGGTCATAAGCAATATTTAATGTATTCAGAAATTTTAAACACAATGATATTTGTATATAATTTTAAACACACCAATAATACTAGGGAAAACATGACAAAAATGCAATAAATAATCTGTTTAAGGGTAGTTTAAAAGTGGCGACAATTCCACCAATATTTGACTCAATATATTTTTTCCAACTAGTATTGTTGAAGTTATAAAAATAAATTGTGGTATATTTATTATTTTTTATTAGTGATAAAAGATATATCCATGGCTGGTGTTTTTCACAGATTATTATTAAAAAATTACAGAGCCCAATCATAACTGATTTTTATTCCATTTGAAAGTTACTAACCTTTAAACTTGACCAATATTTTCTTAGCCTTATTACCGAAATGTGTGCCACAGTTATTTGAGAAATATGATGATAACATAAATGACTTTATACATATAGTTATAGTCTGTTAAATGTAATATTTTTTAAACTATAACTATTCGAAAAAAATGTGCACTTTATCAGTTAAAATAGATATGTTTTAAAAAGCAAACCCCTATTTGTTTTAAGACTAGCCTAGCTTTAAGTCAACATTATTAAATATATTTTTATATAAATTCAATAAATTTATATTTTTTTCAGATTTAGAGAAAAATTTGGGAACTTGGCATATTTCACAGGAATTCCAGGTAAACGACCCATGGTCTTTGCATACGATCCTGATGACATTGAAATGGTTTGTATAATTCTATCTTTTTTATTGGGAGAAAAATATTTATTCTTATATATTTTAAGTAAGATTTATACCTTTATCGTTTAGGATGTTATTTGGTATATATTTTTTGTTTTTAATTGGACTGTTTATTACGGACTTTGTTCCATATTTTAGTGCATTTACGTTCGTAGGTATGTATTTATTTATGGTTTTAAAACTATAAGTTAATTTGGTGATACGCGTCCGACATTACAAAACTTAATTTATGCTATTAAAACAACTAGAAAAGTTGTAAAAAAGGGCCTCTTCTCGCTTTTTTTTTACTTTATTTTTGTTATAAAAGATTATTAAGCACCTGTTAATTTTAAATAAAATAAACATAGTAATATATTATATATATATATATATATATATATATATATATATATATATATATATATATATATATATATATATATATATATATATATATATATATATATATATATATATATATATAATTATATATAATATAATAATATACATAATATATATGGTTCAAGCCTTTGTATTCGAAAAACAGGGTTATAAAATTTTTATTTAATTTTCTATTTTTAAATAAAATCTATGATAATTATAATATTATAAAAATTGGTATCCGGGGCTTTTTGGTATGACGGATTCGAATATAATCTTATTACGGCTCTTACTTGTAGGGGGAGCCACCTACACGTCTTTTTACTATTTTGAACAATCACAACTTTTTGGTACGGCCCTGCATTACATTTTTAAGTAAATTAAATAATTGTTTTGTCATTTTTACGTCAAAAAAGTATACTTGTTAAAAGTTGCTATGAGCAACCGTTTTCAAGATATTTGGATTTAATTATTGTTCATAAATTATGTTCGGCAAAGTATAAGCTAGGTTTAATAATTTTTAAAAATTCCACCATTTTTTTCCAAGCACATGTCGGCTCTGTGGAAAACACCCTGTGTCTCCAAAACGAAGGCCTTGCGGACCCATATTTGTATAGACTTTTATGTTTATTTTTGGACCCTGACTACGTACCTGAAGTATTGACATTTCCTCATGAATCATATATATATATATATATATATATATATATATATATATATATATATATATATATATATATATATATATATATATATATATATTATATATATATACATACATACATACATACATACATACATACATACATACTTAATTTTTAATTTATTTTACAAACCTTAAACATGACAACTAAACTACAACTAAAAACAACATAAAGATATTTTTATTATAATAATAATTTAATTTTTATTATTTTTTATTCTAAAGGTGAGAATACTAAATAACTATTTAGTTAGCCTATAAATATTACCACAAAAAAATAAAAAGTATTCAAATCATATATACACCTTAACCGTCATCTTTCTCACCTCTTTCTCTTTAAGTATTACCTATACACCAAATTAAAAATTAATATTCCAATATGTTTAAAAATTTTGACTCCAAGACAGACAGATATCTATAGATAGAGAAACAGACGGACAAACCGACATTCCAGATCGGATAAAAGGCAGTGTTTTAACTTGGTAAGGCCGTTGATTAAAACAAATCTGCCATAAATGACAAATAGTGTATCTACAAATTAAATTAAAAAAATCCTGCGTTATTAATTGGTACTACTAATGGAGATAATTATAATCAATTTGAAAAACATAACTAGTAACTTATTATTAATTAGTTTTAAAATCTCTGACGCAAAAAAACTTTTTACTATTAGAAGCATATAAAATCATTTTTTTATTTGGATAACTAAAACATCATTTTGCTTCTGTGTGAACCAATAAGGTCAAAATTTAAGAGAACTTTTAGTTAATGTTTCGAATCATTTTGTTCCTATCAAAAATAAATTGTTTCTGCGAAATTAAAATATGTTTAAACGTTTTTTAATTTCAATATAAAAAGACCAATATACAAATGGATTAGAAAAACCGACATAGTTTTGAAAGGTTTTCAAATACTAGAAAATTACAAAACGTAAAGAACTCAGAAAAAGTTTTATTTAATTTACTGATTTCTAAGCCAACATTTAAAACGTAGAGTGTAATCAAATATTTTCTTTTAAATCGGAGTTTATAACATACTCGGATTTTTCTTTAGAAATGTTAGACAGACGTCTCAGTACGCGTGTACTTATTACAATATTGCGAATAATCCCGCCATATTTAATTTAAGTACATTTCTTATTAATTCAAAACAATAGGATAACAATAATAACAACAAATTATTAGTCAATATCTTTGGATTTCTACATTTTATATCTAAGATTTTATTTATTTTCTATATTAAGCTAATGGTTCTTATATCATTATACTATACTATAGTTGTACACATACTCTAGAAGTTTTGTTATAATGTATGATTTAAATATGACTTTATTTAAAATACCATAATAATAAAATAAATAATTTGTTGTTTATGGATGGGGATATAAAATCCTCAAGGTAATATACTCAAAAAATGTATTTATTATTAACTCAAAACTTAAACATTTATTATAAAACAAAGTCTAACCGTCGTTGTTTTTGACTAATTTCTCGAATACTTCATCAGAGAGTTGTGTTTAGTTTTAGTCCAAGATCCCACCGCTTGATTTCTACGTCCATCTGTTTTAATTGAAATACATTTTTTAAAGTTTTTTTAAAGTTTTAGTTTAAGATGATTTAATAAGTTATTATGAAAAAACTGATTTCTCTTCCAAAATTCATTTTTTATTATTATTTTTTGATTTTACAACCTGTTACTTGTAGTGTGTGAGCAGTACGGTATTCATCTTTATTTTAAACAGATTTGTTTGTCGAACCAAACCGTGAAAAGATACGCATTGTATGGACCCCTTTAGTGTCATGAAACCCGTATAACAAAACCTTTAAAAATAAAAGACATTTTTTTTTACTTTATTTAATGATTTTATTGCCCATCTAATGACTTTGGCTGCTTACGAACAGCACAAATTCTGACCTAAGTTGAGGGAAACAACCCCTTGGCCTTTGGTTGTCAACTAAGAAAGAATCTGACCCCCCCCTTTCCCCCCTGAAAAGGCCCCAAATTTCTGTCTGAGATATCTTGGCTGACCTAAGTTGAGCAAAATTTGAGATTTTTTATCTTTTGGGGGGGAGTCGTGCGTGTTCAATAAACAACTTAGCTCAGGTCAGAAACTAACTTTAACTTAGGTAAGAAAAGTGGTTGTTCGTAAACAGCTTTTGTGTGAAAGTTAAAAATTGGAGAATTATGTTTTTTTAAAAGCAATATTGCCGCCTTCTCGGGGTCAAGCCTGTTACGCAGATGTTCGTAAATTAAATCCCCTGCTACCGAACAATTTTCCTTGGAAACTTAATAACCGAAATGTTTCTATAGTTCATACATTTAGCGAAACTAAACATGTAATGATTGATTTACCGTAAACAAATGATTCCAAAAAACAAACGCGTCGAAGTCGGATCTTGTCACCGGCCAAATCTTCGCTGGCTTTGTGGGCGACCTCCCATTTTTTTCCGCTTTTAAAATTCGGTATAGATTTATTGCAGATGCGTAAGCGGATCGGGTGTCCAAATTGATGAGAAAGTTCCGCAATTGCGGATACGAATGTTTGCAACATCCAAAAAAAAATTAACTTATTTGATCAACAAAAAATTAATCAATTAAATTTTAATTCAAATTACTTGAGGTCATATTTTGGGAGCCAACCTTGCGGATCCATTCAGTTTATTTAAAATTAACTTTTAATTAAAAAACAAAAGAACGTAGAAATCAAGCGGTGGGATCTCGGACTATTTTATTTATACGAAAATATACAGAGTGACGGACTAAGACTGAAATCAATATAGGAATTTAGCATCTATGGTTACAATAAATAAAGTAAAAGTGTAATTTTTCCCAACGTTTCTTTGTATTTTTTACTATTTGCCATAATTCAATTGTACGTAACACAGCAACTGTTTTTGGAAGTGATTTTGATAAGGAGTAAAAAGTTGCGCGTTACGCTCTGATGCTATTTACAAGAAAACATGTCGCATTTGATATTTATTATTGATAGAAAATAATATGTTTTCAAGACACATAAAATTAGGTCAAATGATGAAATAAAAATAAATATTGCGTACTTAAGGTGAATTAAAGATACAAATATAAATGGCTTAGTATGGTGAAAAAGGTTGGTTCTAAAATAATTTCGTCCAAATAATTCTTTACATTACTACCTTAGCTAAAAAATTAAACGTAATTTCTCTTACATTTAAAGCCACTGCGAATGAAGCTTCTGTGTGCAGTTCTTTTAAATATAAAATAACATCGGGATTTTGCACTACAGTAGGTACATACATATTAACATTAAAAGTTATAAGTTGCTCAACAGTCACATACACATCCAGGGTCGGAGCAAAAAACTTCTTATTGGGGACGCACCGACGCGACGGGCTGTAGGGGATATGTCGCTTTATATGGGTATTGACTGTCCAAAAAGTTTTAAAAAAATTGAAAAACTTATGTAAAAAACAATACTTATCGTAAAACTTGTTTATGTTACCTACATGACGTGACACTATTTCATTGTACTTTTATACAAAAATTAAATTTATACAGTAATGTATGACCCTAAAACACACACAACCAATCTAAATTATGGTACTTTTTTACTTTTCTTGAACCTCGCCAATTTTGATGATTTTTTTTCCTACAGAGGCGTTGACCACAAATCTAAGTAAGTTTTTTTCGACGTTTTATTTTTAAGATATCGATCAAATGTTTAAAATTTATCAAAAATAGTCGTGTTTTAATTTATTTTATTAAGATTTTTGGTAAAAATACATAGCTCCTAAAAATATCGACCATTTAAACAGAAGGCTGTGAAGTGTCACCATCTAATCCTTCCATATTATAGCATAGCAAATTATATAAAATCTAATATTACACAAATAATCGCGATAAAGTAAATAAAATAATTATAATAAATATACCTCATGCAAGTTAACATTTTTAAGTTGGTAATGCGAATATCCCTACATATTAGTAAATTTTGTTTTTCAGATTTAAGTTGGTTGATATGAGAATTTTATTCAGGACCGTCCTGGAAGAAGGGAGTTTCAAAATATTAATATCTTAAAAAATTTGTTGTATAGATAACAGTAACTAAATTTATCAGTATTATTTTCTTGCTGTCCATATATTTGCATAAACTGTGAAAGCTTGATGTTTGACCATAATATTTTATTAAAAATTATTATTTCCCCTAAGCCACAAAATAAGTATATGCAGGTATGTGGTCACAAACCTGTATTTTTAGTGATTATATTTTTTAATATTTTTGTATTTTATGCATTTATTTTCTTTTTATAGGAAAATATGTTTTTATTAAAAAAAACATTCTTAACTAACCATCACTAACACACAACACACAATAAAGAAGTATTGGTATTTGCACTGATGCACTTTAAGCAGCACGTAGTGAATACAAAATATAAAACTAATAAAAAAATATTGATAAAAACAAAATAATTTACTGTTAGCTATTAAAGTTAATCGTTAATCTTATAAGATATATAAATATATATCCCCGAAAGTCTCAATTGCTTAAAATACTTCAAAAGAATGTACAGTACGGAAAAATATTCCATTGTTAATATATCTGTTTAAATCTTTAGTGATCTTTATCGCGCCAAAGCTTGTTACTCTTTGGTGGCGCTAAAAAACCAAGACAGAAAATATCAAAGGGCTGACTGTCGCAAAATTAAGAATTAAAATAGTTACTAAAAGGTAAACATTTTATTTTAAGAGAAAATATAGGGGAAGATTAATAATATCGGTTTTTTCAAATCCTTTTAATATTTCATTTGTTTTTTAACATATTTCAAATAATAATTTGGGAGATCTTAAAATATTTTTAATAATTGCGGGCGGAAAAACACACAAATAATAGACTCTTTAAGGTTAGATCGCCGTACAGAATAGCAAATATCATTTTTAGGGGAAGCAGATGTATTTTTTTAATTGTATTCTTTTATTTTGGGTAATTGCGATTAAAAAAAAAATCTATCCCAATTTGCCATCCCTTTAAAAGAAAATTTGGCGCCCACATCAATCACCTATGGGGTGGATCCTCCCACCCTTACCCCTCCCCCGTTCGCTCCGGTCCTGTACACATCATTATGGATAATCTTACAAAATAGGGCTTTAGCCTTATAAATACATAAGTTTAAATTATATTTCAATTTTGTTAATCAATGAAAGGTAGTTATTAAATTTTACATATCCCACATTTCTACAGCGTTATAAAATTCCACATGCTTCCGTATTTTGCTGTTTTCAGTTTTAATTTTACAGGACTAGGCCCAGTGGTGCTCTTCATTAAAAAAAAATCATTGACCAGAGAAAGAGACATAAATATCAATAAAAATCAATAGAATTGCTTACTTCATCTAAGTACCTTTTTACAAGAGACTTTTAATGTAGTTTTTCTGGTTTTTGGACGTTTAAACAATTAATAGACAAAGGGTCAAAATAAGGCAATAATATAGTAAATTGTACAGTTTGTAAGTATTCAGGATTGGCAAAATTTTAACGAAAATTAGGTTTAACATTAAATTTTAAATAGGAAATTTGATAATAACAGTAGTTGACAAAAAGTTAAATTTGAAAATGCATAGCAATATCTTCGGTGACGTAAAAAAAATCCATGGATGTTTATTTTTAAATTGGCATTTTGTTTTTCTTTGGATTTTTAAAAGTCTATTTATCTTTTTAAAAGGCAATAGTAAAAGGCTAAAAAATATGTAACCTTTCCTTATCAATCCGTCTTTAACAAATTCACCATGCATATTGAAACATTTATATTGTTTTTGAATTTTTGTAATAATTTTAGATATAAAAAAGCAAATTAACTGCAAAAAAAAAATTAATAACATGCTAAAAATCTTGGTCTGGAAATATGTTTTCTATTATTATTTATTTAATTTAGCAAGATATATTAATTCATAAATTCCATATGGTTTGTTAGGTTTTACGAAATGAAGGACCATGGCCAATAAGATATGGACTCCCATCATTTGTATACTATCGAACTCATGTAAGACCAGATGTTTTTCAAGGAGTTGGAGGAGTTTTATCAGTGTAAGTTCACAAAAAAAGTAGTTCCTTAGAGTTACTGAAGTAAATAGAAAGACTAATGGACCTTAACTATATACATAAAACACTTATTATGATCCTTTTCGAAAAAATACATACACCAAATTTTTTCTTAGTAACCACAACATACTGGTATCACAGCATAACTAACAGAAAGTAGCACCCTTTCATGAATTGACGGGAAAGTACGGTCATTTTTCTTGCGAAAGTTCAGCCAACGTTTTGCTTACATATAATCTGTCTGCTTTTTTTTGAATTGTAATCGCTTCTTTCGTGTTTTGTGCTTAAAAATATCAAAAGCGAGGCTAGGGAGACAAGTAAATATGTTACATGGCAAGCTTGCAAAAATTTGCTTATATAGTAAGTAACTGAACTAGTATAATTATTGTTCTTATTTACTGTAGGATTGTTTACAGTAAGATTTATAAAAAAATATCTTAAAGGGGAATAAATAAAGCAATATTAACTGCGCTTGATAATTTAAAAAAACGAAAATATTGCATTTTTGAAAATATGCGGATACTTCTGATTTTTTAAATTTTTAAAGTCTTTTACAAATTTTTTAAAGTAATTTTCACCATAGAATCTAACTATGAACTCAGTTTTTAAAAAGATATTTTGATTTCAGAAAACCACTATCAATTTCTTTTTTTTTTCTTATGGTGGTCATAAATTATGACGGCGTCTCTAGGATTTTCAACATTTTTTATCTTAAAAGTGGGGCATGGCACCCACACCAAATATTTACCAGATGAAAAGACACTTGATTGGTCTTATCTTATAACATTCACACACCGTCTAAAAATCCCTAAAGTCTGGCATAGCGCATTTTTCTCTCAGAGTATTTCTGGAAGAAAAAAAAATGTATTGGTTTGTTTTAAGGTTACTACAAATAAAGACATTCATTATATTGGCAAAATTATAGAAACTTTTTTAAATGATTTTTTTTTAACAAAGAAAAACTAAAAATTGACCAATTATTTTGTTTTTTTCGACCCAAAAGATAAAGCAATTATCACAAAGATACATGTCACACAATTATTAAAAAAACACAAAGATTTACGCCGCGGACGATTTACATTTTTTTGTTAACGAAGAAAATCCAATTTCTTAATTAAAAAAAAATATTCTAAACTTTGTCCTATGCCTTTTTTACCTCGTTTCTAAATAAAAAGCTTTATTTCTAATGTGTTCTTTTTTTTCAACCCATGATTTAAAATTGCAAATAATTTTTTATAAAGAAAGCTACCATAAATAGCTCTAAGATCGAATCCTGTCAGTTTTTTAAGTGTATCCAACATTTCAAAAATTGGCCAAGTGCAAGTCCGAGTACGAACTCACTCATGAAAATCATGGACTTACCTAAGATTTGAACGATTTCTTAATTTGATTTTTTTTACATCTTCATCTAACTTTATCAAAAACTAGCAACATATCTCGGCTTCACACGAGTGGACCTTTATTTTTTATAGCTTATGTTACTAACAATCAGTAAAAATAAAGTATTCTAACGGCAAAACTAACGGTGAAAAAAATTTTGAAATTGGTTCAGTAGTGAGTTTGAGTATATTTGTTTCAAAAATCCAAAAATACAAATCTTATTAAATTATAGTATAGTATACAAAGTGTCAGAGAAATTGACCGAATCCTTTATACCATGGTATGAAGTCTATGCTCTAAGTCCATGGACTTAGCAGCAGCTTTGCATAGCAAGTCTAAATTTTTTATTTTTATTTCCAGTAGGCATATGGTTTCTTTGGGAAGCTTAAAGCGTAAGCTTGAATCTGTAATCTATTTACTTATATCATCGGTGTATAGTATAGGTTAATTCTTAAATTACAAATTCAAGCTTGATATAAAGATTATCGAAGGCTAATTTTCTTAAATATACAATTTTAATTTGTAATTTAAGCATTTATCTATACTACATACTATAGATAAATGCTTGACTTACAAATTTAAGCCCACGGTTCTTTTTTGCGAAAATTCGTCGACATCCAGATGCACATTTCTATGTATATTTAATAGAGCTAGCCCCATTAATGCTTCTTGTGCCATTGAGGCGCGCAACCAAAATTTGATCCTACGGAGAGTTATATTTACCACCCTTAAGTATAAACCATATATTGACACAGCATTGTATAAGCGGCTCAAAGTAGTTTTAGTGATTAAAATTGATGAAAAATAGGTTTTATCTTTTAATAGTTCCCCTTGTTTTAGTTTATTATTAGTTCAGAATGACATTTTTAGAGTCCGTTTAGTTCTGTTTAGAGTTTAAATATTTTCGTTTTAGGCAAGGGGAAGAATGGTTTCACTTTAGATCGGTTGTAAATAAAATACTTATGCAACCAAGAACTGCGGAAATGTATGTTGAAAGCATGGATAATGTGGCCAATGGATTAATTGACAACATAAGATATTTCTCACAAAATAATTCTTGTAACGAGATGCCCGAAGATTTTCAAAACGAGCTATATAAATGGGCTTTAGAGTCAATAGGAGTTATAGCTTATAATAAAAGAATTGGTAAATATTTTTTTTCATATATTATTGGAAAAACTGATTAAGAATTTCAATTTATATTACAATTTATTAATTAGTCATAAAGCAATTTAATCAAACAAGAGTAACTGTTTTTGAACATTTTTACTGGCGCTTGTTTTTGAAAATTATGTAATTGTTATTTTTTAAGAAATTTGATTTATTAAATAAATAAATAAATTTATTAGCACACATTACGTATCAAGATACATTTATGATTGTCAATGGATACTAAGTACATTGAATATAAAAATACTATCTAGTCTTTTTAATAAAAAATAAAACACACAGCAAAGACAAGAATATGTAAACATATAATTTAAAAATCCAAAAAATTATAAGTCAAAAACTCTTGATAATTATAGAGAGCTTGATTAATTAAAAAATTCTTTATCTTATGCTTAAATTTCTTTAAGTCTAAGTTCTTGACATAATCTGGCAGTACGTTAAAAAGCTTAATGGCGGTAAAAGTAACAGATTGCTGTGTTCTGGAGAGTCGATGAAATGGTATCACCAAATGATGTTTTTCTTTCTGGTATTATAATTGTGAAAATCTGAATTCAAAGCAAAACTATTCTCTTTAACAAACAATAAACTATTAAATATAAACACTGATCGTAAAGTCATGATTTTAAGTGTCTTAATTCAGGGTCTACAGTGAGATTTTTCATCCACTCCTGCCAGAACCCGCACAACTCGTTTTTGAGTTACAAAAATCCTATCACTCCCCACCGAATCTCCCCACAGCACTGTCGCATATATGATATAATACTATGAAAATTACTATAGTAAAAAGTTAATGCAGTCTCAAGAGTTGTCAAAGCAACAAGTTTTTGTTCATAAAAACCACGGTATTGAGCCTTTTAGCCAGATATTCTGTATGATGTATTTAGTTCCCTTAAAAAACAAACATAAAATTATGTTTCTTTTTAAATTAATTTTCATAAAATTCAAATGGCTCTTAGATTAAAAACATTGTTTCCGTTTGAATTAAATTTGAACAAAAAACAAATAAAATATTCTTTCATTATTTCTCAGACAAAATGATTTTGTTTGTGGTTTTGGTTTTGTTGTCGAATCTTAAAATTAATTATTAAATTTTTATATTTTTTTCACTAATATATTTTTAATTACCTGGTTAATTTAATTTTAAAATATTGTATTAAAAAACATCTACATAAACGTAAATTTTTGGAAAGCAAGGATATTTTTAATTAAAACAAACAATTTGGAAATTTTGTAAAAAAGTACTTTTAAATTGTCGCCCCATAAAAATGTATATTTTTAGTTTTTTTTTTCTTTAAGTGATATAAATAAATGTAAATGTTGTAAAAATATCACAATTTCGATAATTTTGCAAAAACAAAAGTGAATACAGGTTTTTTCAACTCCTAAAATTGTTTACTAACACGGAGTATGTTGAAAAAGTAAGTTTTATTATTGATTTTTGAATAGGATGTTCCGTCTTGTATTTATGTCAAACCCTCTAATTTTGAAAAAGTTTACAGAATAATATTTTATTTAGGTTTAAATATGCAGATAGTTTTCTCCTGTGTTAAATTTTATTTGGTTTTAAAGTAAATAATATTATTATTTTTAATACATATAAATCCTCTTAGAAATGTTTTGGACCGTGTCTTATAATTATGTTAAGTCACAAAGACAAATTGTTAGGCTAATAGATAAAATAATATAAATAAATGATATTAAAGTTGTTTACCGGGTGACAACGAAGTTACTACCCAGCCCTTTATTTTCTTGAATGAAAACATATGGCTTTCAAATTTTAGGATGACATATAATATCATAAGATGCCGATTTTGGTTATTATAACATGTGTCTATCACTTCCGGTTTAACCGGAAACGACATTAACTTTGATTTTTTAAATGGAACACCCTATATATTTTTCGGAATTTGGATTCCACGGATCATTTCTAATATAAAATCTATATTATATCCTATACCAATCTCTACTTGTTTTTAAGAAAAGGGCGATTGAAGATATCCAAACGACCGCATATTATGCAGTTTTATGGGAAAACAAATAAATGTTATAAAAATTTATTATGTTTAATTTTATTCTTTCTAAAGACCCTATCTGTGGAGGTCATAATAAAACTACTCCCGGCTTTACTGGAAGTGCTGCGAAAATTGACTTTTCTAATAATGTTACTTCAAAAATTTAAATGCAACACCTTGTATATTTTTTAAAATTTAAATTCTTCGGCTCATTCCTAATATAAAATCTATATTATATCATATACCTATCTTTGTTAGTTTTTGAGAAAATTGTTTGCCCCTATAACTGCATAATGTGCGGTCGTTTCTACATATTCAATCGCCATTTTCTCAAAAACTAACAAAGATAGGATATAATACAAATTTCATATCAGGAATGACCCGTAGAATCCAAATTTAAAAAATATACAGGGTGTTGCATTAACATTTTTGAAGTAACATTATTAAAAAAGTCAATTTTCGCAGCACTTCCGGTAAAGCCGGAAGTAGTTTTATTATGACCTTCACAGATAAAGTCTTAAGGAAGAATTAAATTAAACATAATAAAGTTTTATAACATTTTTTTGTTTGCCCATAAAACTGCATAATGTGCGGTAGTTTGGACATCTTTAATCGCAATTTTATCAAAAGCAAGCAGAGGTATAGGATATAATTTATATTTTATATCAGAAATGATCCGTACAATCCAAATTCCAAAAAATATACAGCGTGTTCCATTAAAAAAATCAAATTGGATGTTGTTTCCGGTTAATCCGGAAGTGATAGACAAATGTTGCAATCTTCAAAATCGGCATCTTATGATAAGATATATCATCTCAAAATTTAAAAGCCATATGTTTTCATTCAAGAAAATAAAGAGCTGGGTAGTGATTTCGTTGTCACCCGGTATACATTCGGGATTAGACAACGAAAGAGCGGATGAACTTGCAAGATAGGGATCATCAACACCATACTTTGGAACAGAACTTGCCCTTGGAGTGACCAAAACCACAGCACTAGGGCAAACCAGGGAATGGATCCGAAACACACACGAGGAATACTGGGGAAACCTCAGTAGAATTAGACATGGAAAAAGCTTTATAAGGGGCCCATCCAAAAAAACGAAGGAAGAACCACTCAGACAAAGTAGGAAAATACTTCGCCTAACAGTAGGGTTACTAACAGGACATGATAACCTAAGAGGACACCTATAAAAGATAGGCTCATACAATGGGGACCCAAGTTGCAGAATGTGCGACGAGGGAGAAGAAACAGCCTGTTTCCTGTGCGAATGTGAAGCATTGAATCACAAAAGACAGGCATTATTTGGGCAACCGGAAATGAGCCCACAGGAATAGATTAACCAACCAGTCTCGGGGTTATACAGACTTGTAGAAGGAACAAGACTAATAGGAGGATTGGTATAAAAGATAATGGAAGATTAGGCACAAAAAGCCCAAGAGGTTGCGCTGCCTCCGGTAGTGAATCAAGACGGCTCTCAGAAAAGGAGAAGAAGAAGAAGTTGTGTTGTTGTGTATTCTAATTATTTTGAACATAATACTTCCAAAATAATTTTATTCAAACATAATAAACATACAAAGATCAACTAACAATACGTTTTTGTGCAAAAATTATTAAAGTTTTATTACTTGCTATATGCAAAAATATACCTAGCACACCCCTAAAAAAATATAATTTTTTGTCATTTTGCAAGTGTTGCAAAAATGACAAAAAAAAAACATATTAAATTCAATCCATAGCCAACTACTGATAATTTTTAATTACGATTTTTGTTAATTTATTTTTGAAGGATAAAATTACAATTTTTTAAATTGTTTTACTCGAAAATGGGTCAAAATACAAAGACCGACCGAGAATACCTTTTTTGTGTAAAAAATATAAAGACTCTTTTATTTGTTACTAAATCTATTAAAATTAAACAAACAAAAAATTTGGGACATAATATACCAGGGACACACCCTGTATGTAACGACCCTGAACAATATTATGTGATTTTGGCAATTACCCACATGCCAGGTTAAAAAATAAAAAATCATATAATATCAGCAAATTAAGCTGGCCTATCTTCAACGGTTCCAGGGATATGAAGCTAAACGTGTCTACCTTAGAGTGCGTTTTTCGAGGCATGTTTATACAAACTTTTTGTATATTTTAAAAAGTACAATGAGTTCTCAAAATATTGGCTGCTAATTTCGAAATTTTAGCAAAATACTTTTAGTTAAATTTTGTATGTTTAGTTCTCACTGTAAACTACACTCAGGTATGCTTCTATCTTGAACAGTGGTAATATATTATGTAGTTTCCAAGATAATCGTAACTGATTTACTATATTGATTTTTAATCCAAGTCACAGTAATGTTACTTACCATTTTATTTAACAAAATTAAGTACACTGTAAAACAGTTAAACACAAAACATATATTTTTCTTATTCTGTGTGTTTAAATACCTTTTGTTTTTTAGGTTGTTTAGAAAGAAATTTAGATAAGAATTCAGAGGGTCAAAAGCTTATTAATTCCTCAGTAGAATTATTAGAACTTATGTTTAAGTTGGACGTTTTGCCTTCTTTGTGGCAAATATTTCCTACTAAAAATTGGAGAAGATTTGTTGAAATTTTAGATTACGTAACTAAGTAAGTACTAAAATAAATTAATAGGTTTCTTAGTTTGCATTTAAAGCATTTTACTCGGTGTAAACGAATGTATTTCATACAACTTTTCTCCGCTGCTATAAAAAACACTTAAATAATAATTATTTTTGTCAGAATTCTGTATATTTTTATAGTTAGTTACAGATAACTTTTTTTTTAACGATAATCACAAACTACCATTTTTTTAATGGTAACAGGGAAAGTATTTTTGCCAAATGCGATGTCGCCACAATCAGTCGCTCTTATGATTTTTTAACACTTTGAAGTAAAAGTGTTTATTTACTGGTTTAAAAAAAAGTTATATTTTTTGACAACATGTCGGACATTTTACTTTTTTCTTTAAATATTACTTCTTGACATAAATGTTTTCAAATATATTTAACGGGAAGTGGTAAAAGCCAACCCAACATAGTATGTTTCTATTTTTAATTTAAAAAAAAGAATATTACAAAAGATGATTTTTTTCTATAAAAAAAAGTATTTAATCTTTACAACAGTATTAATGTTAAACATTATTTTTTTTATTTAAACAGACTAATTTTCACAAAATACAAAAAAATCATTTAATTAAAAAGAACCTAACATTTTCTATAAGTAGGTTCTTTAGATGGACTTCTCAGAGGCTGCTTCCCTTATAATCCTATTTTCTAAGACTGGTGGGGATGGTGGTGCAGTTGCATAAACTATTTCTTTCAGGTTACCTTAAAATAAAAAATACCAGCGGAGTCAAGTCAGGAGATACTGCGGGCCACTGGATTGGTCCACTGGGTTCTTGTTTAAAAAAAGGTTTTGCCTATCTTGCAAATTATTTATGAAATATTTTATCTGGTTTTGAAGTACATTTCATCAGATAGTGTTGAATAAAAAAAAATTGGTCTTAATATGTTAAGTTCTATTATTATCAGCCAAACACTAATTTTATGCATATTTCTAAAATGCACCTCCCATTGCTTACAGTTGAATTTTTTTAGTCCAGAAACAAGTAAGATCTCTGTTAAAAATTCTTAAATTTTATAATCTGGATTCATTCAAGGAATATTTAATTTGCATTTGGTAATTGTCTTGAAAGTTGCCTCCACTCTGATTTTGACCAATTTGGTATACGGGGGTTTTTTAGGGCGCTGATTACGAATCTGAAAACAATTTTTCTCGGCAACGTTTCGTTTTTGAGATATTCATCATCAAAGTTTAAAATTAAACTAACCTTATTTTCACTATATTCCCCCATCTTTTTGCACACAATTTATCATTTTTGCACTAAATTCGCACACAGTATTTATTTTATGAACACCTTATAAAAATTTATTTTTTAAATTTATTTACCCCTTTTTTTATTTAATTTTGAGGTTTTAATGTCAAATACCGCGGCCATATTTGCTAATAAAATCCTTAGTGTATACATGGTTGCGGCGTTTGAAAGTGAAGGTTTACAAACCTTCACTTTCAAACGCAAATACAAATTAAATGAAAAAATAAAACCCTCACTTTTAAACGCAAATACAAATTAAATGAAAAAATAAGGTGTAAAATAAATATAAAAACAATTGTTTAAAAAATGTTTATAAAATGTTGGATACTAATTTAGTGTATAAATCAAAAAAATTCTATGCAAAAAGAAGAAGGAATAGTGAAAATTAATTTTCAACTTTGATGATGAATATCTTGAAAATTGTCTTCAGATTCGTAATCAGCGCCCCAAAAAACCCCGTATACCAAATTTGGTCAAAATCGGAGTGGAGGCAACTTTCTTGCAAAATATCCTTTTCTTTATTATTATATTTAATGTATCCTAAACACACTGATTTTTGCTTCTTCGCTAACTATAAAATCTCCGTATTCATTAGCAACATCTTCATTATTTTTATTTTTAAAATATTTAACTAGCCATGGGACAGCATCATGATCGAAAAAGCGAACACGGCATAAATCTTTCCAACTTTTTGGCATCTTTTTATACGATGTACATTTACAATAAAGTTACGATTTGACATTTTAATAATAATGACTTTCCGAGTGACTTTCCTATGCCTTTGTTTCCATGGCCTTCTTAACTTTGTATGCTTCTTTAGGTAAGTTATTGCCCCGTCAGCCAGTAGAATAATACCTAGCTATTTTTTGCGGCCTTTTTCTGGTTCTTGTGTTCTGTAATTGTTATGTATAATCACTAAAAAAAAACTATTTATAGTTGTTTATAAAATAGTTCTTTATTTACATTTGGTGTACTATTTATTAAAGTTGTTGCAGAAACACATCTGACAACATAAAAGTTATTTTACCATAGGTATTCTAACATTCCTTTCTTATTTTTTATAAAATATAAAAAAACTATTTTAATCAGTAAAATTCTAAATTAATCGTGGCAACGCCGCTGAAGTGTGAATAATTTTTTTTACGAATGTAAAAATAACTATGCAAACAAAGGCAGTAGTGGAATTCTAGCAAAAGAAAGCCGTGTCGTCGGCATGGCTTCGTGAACTCGTGATGGCGTAGCGCAACCAATAAAGGTTCTAGATTTTGCGCGACAGAAAACAAGCGCATAAAATAAAAGAAAGAAGAAGGAGTCGGATCGCGAGGCCCGTGCGTCAAAAGACCGGGAACGGTCAGTACGGCAGTCAGAGTGATTGAGGAAGCTTGCTGTTGGAAGAGTTTCTTCTTTGATATGAACACGTTAAAATTCTCCTTCATTTTGGGAATAATTACAAAAATGTTCTCTAAGTTTTTAATAGAAAATTGATGAAGTTTTCTAAGGAATTTTTTTTACCTTCTTCGTGTTAGACTAAGAAATTTGGCTAGCACATTTCTTTCTTTAAACAGTTCATAACAAGTATTTGTACAGGTGTACATTTTTTTTAAGCTAGTAAGGCTATTCTAAATATCTCTCTGTCTCAATTGTAACGTGATATATTCTAAGTAAAGTTCAAAGGTAACCAGGAAGAAAGTGTGTTAGGAAAGTGACTAAAAAAACTGTAGAAGTGGAAGCTGCGGTCCGAAGTGGTGATTACAAAAGTAATTGGTGAATGGTATAGTAGTAACATAATTTAAACTTCCTGATAATTTTTCTTTAACCGTCTTATAAGAAAGAACTCAAACTTTGACATAAATTTTCGGTAGCTAAAACCAATTTTCTTGATAAAGTAATAAAGTAATTTAGTGACTTAACAATTAACTTTTTGATTAAATAATTTTTCAATCAATTATACTAACGGCCGAGTGATGATAGCGTTGTTAAATTTAGCAATGGACTTAGCAGTTTAGAATGTTTAACAAAACGTCATTGTCAGTGTTAACCTGTCAAAATCTGACATTTTGTTAAACATTCTAAACCGTTGTCAACTTAGCAAATTGTTAAAAGTTAACAACGGTTTAGAATGTTTAACAAAATGTCAGATTTTAACAGGTTGCCTACTAAAATCATTGAATAACACTGACAATGACGTTTTGTTAAACATTCTAAACTGCTAAGTCCATTGCTAAATTTAACAACGCGATCAACTCGTCCGTAAGTGTCACAGGAGTGACAAGTGATACGGGGTGTCCCAAAAACTGAAATATTTTCAAAATAGGATTTGGGAAAATCTAATTTCCCTTTGTGTTACAAAACACTTTCTATTTGTGATGTAACGTCGTCGTAGCTTTACGCCTTATAGACTTCGCAGTCGTGAAGGCGATTCGGGCTTTGAGTGAAATAAAAATAATTTCTTTTTCTAAATATAAGTGTAGTTTTGTGCGAAAATTAAGGGCAAATGTTGTAACTTTTCCTTTTACATAATTTGTGAATTTAAGCCCTATTGATAAAAATGTAAACATCAGATATTGTCAGTAGTTTGTAAGTTTATGTTTTAGAATTCTAAGAATTTGAAAAATAAATGCTAAGGCTATCAGTGCTTCTGTAAAACTTATTTTAATCTTTTACATTTCTTTTGATTTTATTAAAGTAAACTAGATTTACTTAAAATTTGTCAAGGTCAAAAATATTTTTTTACTTTATATTTTTTAAAATGGCGACGTCGCACAACTCGATTTGCTGATTGACGTATCATACCATATTTTGCGTATTACTTTACTGTATATTGTTTTATTAAAATAAAAACTTGTGTGCAGTTACTCTACTTTTGGTGTCATAAATAGCAATAGTCTTTTTACAGGGCGTCCAAACCTTAATTTGCATCTATGTTTTTAGTTCATTTTTAGCCAACAGCAGATTTTGTCGGCAACTACTTATAGAGCTGAAGCTAATCGATAACCAGTAACCCCTCTAAAACTGTTGCCAACACACCTAAGTTTTATGAACCAGAATAAGATCGTTATATATAGCCAATAACCATCATTGTTTAAAAAAAAATCTTGGTTTTGTTAGCTCTAAATGAAATCAGCTATTAAATTTAGGCGTTAAAGCAAAATAAATCGGTATTTACTTCTTTATTTAAACAAGTTTGGTTAACTTTGGTTATGCTGTTTTATTCACATAATTTATATTAAAGCACTGTCATTTAAAACCAATTCTACCGAGGTTAATACCGTAGAATTTTTGGTAGTTCGCCTAAATTTGTTGAGTGATAGTTTGTGGTAATAGTTTAAATGTATTAGCATCTATTATACTATAAGGATACACTTATTGGTTTTATAAATAAATAATAATTTTCGTATAAAATAATTGCCATAATTTTTTATTTTTAGTGTAAATCAAAAGTATATTGAAGAATGTTTGGCCACTGCTAACCCTGATCCTAAAATACCAGATCATGAAAGAAGTGTATTGGAACGACTAACTAAAAACGATAGAAAGATTGCTGTTGCAATGGCTACTGATATGATTATTGCAGGAGTGGATACGGTATGTGTTATTTTTTTTATTTCACTGTATAAGAGTTTCGTGCATAATTAACAAACCATGGTACTTTCAAATAAGGTACATCTCATGTGTTAAAAAAAATTAATTGCTTAATTGCTTAACGATATTTAAAATATATTAGGAGATTAAGATAATAAAGACACTTAAATGTCATGGCAAAAATAGTAATAGCTATTTTCCTAACAAGTGCGAAAAGTGATACTTTTCCGCACGCGGCTACCGTTACACGAACGACGCGCAGCGGAGTTCGGGTAAGCAGTTGCGGAAAAGTTACTTTCCGCAAGTGTTAGAAACAATATTTTTTCTACAAGCGAGAGAAAAAACCAACATAATTTTAAAGATTTATAATTAAAATATTTTTTATTAACAAAGAAATTTATACACCAATTATTATTATTATTATTAACATTTATAGTTAAAGTGCAATTGGTTGCGTGTTGCAAATTTATTGCTGACGCGAGTTTCTTTTTTGTAGAAAACGTTGACGGCGGCGACTTTGGGTTCTTGATATACCAATCTTTTGCAAGTATGGAAGTTGTTTCTTGAACCGAAAGGTTTATTACATTGGAAGATTAGTATTAAGTATTTTGTTTGAAATATCCTTTCTAAAATTTGTTGAATTCTCGAGGTATCCTTCAGCGACTGATGTAGACTTCCAGCCTCCAAGATGTGTAATGTTGGATATTTGTTCCTTGGAGTTTGCGAGAAATGTTGCGGAGGACCGGCGAAAGCTATGCCCAGTATACAATTCCTGGTTAGAAAGTTTGAGATAGGCCGCTATTTCCGATGGCATTTTTCCGAAGGTATTAATGCCAATACATTGTACTGTGAACACTCCGTGTTTATAGTTCACAAAAAAATCGCCTATGTGGTGTTGTAGGCTTTTGTAAACTGGCATACTTTCTATATAGATTCAAAAAATTTTCATTTTCGGCATCTCCAGAAATGACAAAGCTTCTAGAGCTGTGATTTTTTGAGTCTGGGATGTGTATCAATACTAAATTTCCTTGGTCTTTAATATGGTCCAGATATATTTTTGTTAACTCTTCTCTACGACAAGCGCTAAGCCAAAAATCGTAGCCACTTTTATATGTAAATAAGTATCATCTGGCGCTTCATCCATGAATTTCGATATTTCTTCTTTTAAAAAGACTTTAGCCTTTTTGGGTCTAAAACCAACGCTTTGTTTTTTAAGGTAGGCCGTCACTTTGAAAAACTATCTTCTTTCATAACTTAATGATAAATTTTAGCATAGAGTATCTAGACCATAATGTGCTGGTTTTACATGTTTTTGATAAATAAGATAAATAGGCTAAAAAAATCTCTTTTTTAAAATACTTCACACCCTAACTTTGACACCAGCTCTCAAACATAAGAAATTCTTTTTCATACCTGTGACGAGATTTCATGGGCAGGAGATATATACTTGCTATTTCGGCTGCTTCGATAATCGATGCTGGTAAATCGTCGTCAGAATATATTAAAAATGTTTCTCCAATTTGGTTGAAAAATGCGTGACAGAAAATTAATTTTTGTTAGATTCATAAACAATTAGTTGGTTGCTATGGATTGCTTGATAATTTATATGAAGTTATTAAAATATGTACTTACATTTGGTAAATTAGAATTATTTTATTTTATTTATAGTCCAGTAACTGAAGACCAGAAAATACCCAAAGCTGTAAATAAATCTATACATAGTACAGTAAACGAAGGTGTGGACCTGAAGGTCAGGTTGGGCCGTCACAATTATTTTTTTAATTTACAGGTATCAATGTGTACATTGACCTCTGAAAATATCATAGATAGAAAAATGTCCGCAAGGGGCTGAATATGGCCCTCAAGAGCCCGAAAATCCGTTTTTCAACTATTTTGGCCGATATCTCCCGAAATATGACAGTTACGCAATTCGTGTTTAGACGAAAATGCGGAGCAGTTCATTAGCTGCAAAAATGATTTCCATCACTTGTGTCAAAAATTTGATAGTTTTTTAGATAACCGGCCATAAACTCGCCGCGTATTTTTTGCACCTGCCCCGCATCTCTAAAGCCGCTCTAAGCTACTTACACTTCAAAGCGGGCGGACAAATTTTTAAATTACTCACGTAAAAATGCATATTTTTTCATGATTTAAAGTTCATATGAAAGAAGGAACCTATAGTTATAATATCTTGTCACTGTTTGCATTTTTTTTTGTTTCTCCAGAATATCGAAAACTCGAGGCAAAGTTAGTTTTCGCTCGATATTTTGACCCCCCTATCAATCTGTTTATATTTTTTTAAAAAGAGTTATATTATCAAATCTTTTTGGATAATGGGGCATTGAAAAATGTTATATACATTCCAAAAGAATGAGGGTGAAAACGTACAGCGGATGAATTATCACCGATCCAGACGACAAAAGAGCCGGCATATCCGGACCTGTTAAAAATGATTTCTTGTCAGTGTAAGATGGGCTGTAACAAGCAATGCTTATATATGAAATCAGGACTAAAGTGCTCAATTATTTATGGTTGTTGTTATTCAGGCCCGTGTTCTAATTACAAGGATATGAAAAATGAAGATATAATCGTACCTGAACAAGCAGATGGAGAAGAAGAAATGGATGCAGGTGAAGATAGAGAGACAGAAGTAGAGCCAGAGGCAAAAGGGCAAGAGGAAGAAACACAAGAAGAAGTAGACCAAGAGGAAGAAAGTGTGGACAGAATAGACCAGGAGAAGATTGATGATGCCAACCAGGAATATGCATCCGAGACGAGCGTGATGGAATGCATTATATTGTTGAGGACCATAACAAAGGAATGTTTGAACCTCTTATTTTTTTTTGTATGATGGCCTTACAAACTGGTGTATTGGCCAAACGAACCTCCTAAAAAATAATGATTTTCCTTAGCAAACGCTCGAGCATCTAAGATTTGGCACATGCAATAGATTATTTTCGCAAGTTTTAGATCCATGTTTAGCCCCGTTATAGTATAGAACATTCTTGGGGGTACGTTCATCGCCGTAATAATTTCGTAAATAGGAGGAAAAGTGGTGGAGCCATTTACAATTGGTCTCTGCAGTTTAAAACATGTAGATCAGTGTCATCCAGACCCCTTGTCTCAGAATTTGATAAGAAAGTGTCATATTTTTAGATTCCAAACACTGATGATTTTCGCAGCCCCTCTTTGGCAAGAAGTATTAGGGTAGCAAAAAAATCATAGGGATCATTTTTGTAGGTACTGAACTGCTTTTTATTTCTGTCCAAACTCCAAATCTGTAAGTGTTATATTTCGGCAGATATCAGCCAAAAACAGATTTCTGGGCTCTTGAGGGCCATTTTCAGGCCCTTGCGGACATTTTTCTATCTATAATATTTTTAGAGGTCAATGTACACATTGATACCTGCAAATTAAAAAAAAATGTGACGGCCCAACCTGATCTTCAGGTTTGGGGTCCTTCCGGCTTTCATTTACTGAACTATACAGTTTTCGTTTGTGGCGCAATTTTTAGGTCTTTGCGAATGCTTTCGAGCGAGAAAAAGTTTATCACGATTCCGACGTGAGAACCCGCAGAAAATGGCCCCCCAAAGTCCCAAAAATAAGTTTTCCGCAAATATGTGCTAAAATATGGGAATTAGAGAATTTTTGTTTAAATAAAAAATGAAGATCACCTCAAAATCTATAAAAATGGTCTCCACCATTTTTTCGCAATACCAATAAAAAAATCCATAACATTCCACACTGGATAGATGTGGTAGTAGCTTTAAAAATGCAGATGGGCAAAACAATTTTTTTATCAGAACGCAAAAAAGATGAAGGAAATTTTCTGGGATCATTGAACACTTGCTAAGGTCTCATTATAAAAAAGAAATGTTAATTTAAAAAAATATATATCAATATATTAATGAGATACTCCCAAAATATGTGACAAAAAAATTTTTACCCCTTTCTTTAATATTCTAGAAAAATCAGAATGGACCCAAACTCATATGCAATAATAGGTAACGGTTTTTTCATTCCGGTGAGCTTTGAATGACTAAAAAATGTACATTATTACCAAGTAATGGAACAATTTGTCCGCCCGCTTATAAGTGGTTCCATGAAGATAGCGGTATTCTAGGGGTAGGGGTATAGCGGCAGCTGAAATGAGGGGACTTTTGGGTCTTGTTAACTCGAAAACTATCGAATTTTCGAAAAAAATTATAAGGATCATTTTTATAGACTACAAGGCGATCTTAATTTTTTGTTAAAACAAAAATTCTCCAATTTGCATATTTTGGCAGATATTAGCGGAAACCCATTTCTCGGGCCTTGCGGGGCCATTTTGAGCCCTTTCCTACCTGTTAATGTTGATAAACTTTTTTTGCTCGAAAGCACTCCGAAAGACCTAAGAATTGCGCCACAAGGGAACACTGTACAGATTTATTTACAGCTTTGTCCTTTCATTTACTGGACTATTAATAAATGTTATAAAAAGACTGCACAATTACAGCAAAATTCAGTTTCTTCAAATATATAACTATTATAAGCAAAATTATGCATTATTCTATAATTAGATACTAATTTATGTTCCAATAACTAAAAGATTTTCCTTTTTTGCACTAGTGCGGAAAAGTGATATTTTTCGCAAGCACATTAGTGTGGAAAAGTATAGTTTTCCGCACGCTTGTAGAAAAAATTATTTTATTGACCGTATATAATTTTACCACAATGCTTAGCGTCCTTCAACCGCAATTTTCGAAGCGTTAGTTGTTTATACCGTCGATTTTTTTTTTTTTAATCTGCTAAAGGATCACGTGAAGCTACGACAAAATTGTAAGGGGATGAGCTATATAAATTGCACTTACTTTTCTACAAACAATATTGTTTTTACTTCAATTTTTGGTCTTACATTTTAGACGGGTCGAACAATGGCCAGTGCTCTTTACTTCTTAGCAAAACATCCCGACAAACAACAAAAATTACGCGAAGAGTTAAAAAAATATATGCCAGAAAAAAATTCCCCTGTTACCAAAGATATTATTCGGGAAGCACCGTATTTAAAAGCTGTTATTAAAGAAACTACAAGAATATCACCTGTTTCTGTTGGAATGTTAAGGACAACCGTAAAGGATATGGTATTGTCTGGATACCAAATACCAAAAGGGGTAAGTAATATGAAAAAAAAATTAAAAAAAAGATAAAAATAACACATAACAAAGGGCTCTAATATTGTTGGATTTTTATAAATAAGCAACTATTGAGAGTACCCACTATTACAAATAAGCATTTTCGAGCTTGCTGATTTAAAAATATTTTAAATAACATTGCTAGTATATTTAAAGTACTACGTTATACAGTGCGGGTTATTTTTGCTAAGATTGTCTATAGTCTATAAAGTATAAATCCAACTATACTGAGTGACAAAGAAACACAAATTTATGTACAGTTGCGGGCGACAAATTCCGGAC
The DNA here is from genome assembly GCA_019359885.1 of Listronotus oregonensis. NCBI lineage: Eukaryota > Metazoa > Arthropoda > Insecta > Coleoptera > Curculionidae > Listronotus > Listronotus oregonensis. The sequence continues at coordinate 51,015 of JAHBCN010002086.1, forward strand.
ACTTGGGTTAACATTTTATGTCATATTTTCGAAATTGCGTAAACCGCGCAAACTTTAAGGCTTTAGGCAATTAAACTAATAAAAAACGTTTTTTTTAAGTAACGTTTTTTACCAAAAAGCAAAATGATTACTAAATACATTTTAACGGATAACATAATTATAATATCAAGATTAATATAATATTATACAGATTAATTTTTAATAATAGTAAAGAGTGAAAACTCTTCCATAAAAATTGACTGTTTGATAAATATAACACATATTTCGTTTTTAAAACTAATAAAACAACAGAATGACATAAAAATATTAAGGATATTAGTAAACTAATACTTTATTCCAGCGCCGTTTTTGTTGATAATTAGCTCTAAACGCTTGGGCATGGATGCTATCAGTCTTTGGATGTGTATTATAGTTATTCCATATTTCCACAATTTTGTTTCATAGGTTATTTGCATTTTGTGAAAGATAATCATTGGCCTTATTCGTCGTTTTGACAATGTAACCCCAAACATATTCTATGGGATTGACATCTTGACTCCTTGAGGGCCAATGTAGTAAATTTATAATATTTTATCGCATCCAATCAGCAACTCTTCTTGCCGTGTGAACAGGGCAGTTGTCTTGTTGATAAATAAAGTTTCTCTGAGAAAAGATATAATGAGGTTAGCATAACATTTTGTAATATATCAATATAAACTTCTGTAAATCTTTTATTAATGCGGTGGCAAAGCCCAAGGCCTCTTGCAGTCATATATACTCACACATTAACTAAAAATCTTCCACTTGCTTAAAGTGTTTGGCTAAACTTCTCGTCAAATCTTGTGTTTCGAGGTCTAAACACTCTAACTTGCCTGTTTTAACAAGATTGAAAGGTCTTCTCATCCGTTAAAACGACACTTCTCCAAAGCTTCAACCCTTTCTGTAAATACTGCAAAGCAAATCCCACTCTCTGCTCTTTGTTAACAGCTGTTAAAAATGGTTTCTTAACAGCAGCACGAGTTCTTAAATTGGATCTTTCCTTGACGCGTCGTCTTGCTACCCATACAGATACAGGAAATTATGTTTGTCTATGTTCTTCCACGGCTGTTTGAAATGGATCGTTTTCCTAATAAGTGACCAGTCTATTAACTTGTTTATCGTTTAATACTTTTTTTGCCACTTTCCCACAATCTATTTAAGGAGACGCTATTTTGCCACTTTCACATTAAATCGTGAAAGGTACTTTATGGTAAGTTAATTTCCTCGGATGTTTGCCTTATGGCGCGAGCCTCTACAAGTAACATTTATTATCCTAAAATATGTTATCTGTTGACATTTATATTTTGTCACTTCGACAATTTTCAGGTAAAGTTGGGGTGATATAGGTTAGGCAAGCTAAGCCTAAAATACCTAATGAAAAAACGTATGTCCGGAATTTTTGGCCTCGCTTCTGTACAATATATTTTGTTAACTTTATGGTTACATAGGCATAGGTAGCAGACAGAAATTAATAAATGATTGTGTGTCCAGCGAAATCGGGTGATCAATACCAGAATTAGGTTTATTAAGGTGTTAAAGACCCTGGATACCTTATATACTCATTAAGATGTTTGGAAATTTATCCGAGTGTATATCCTTTAGGGTACCTCATTCCACTCTACGTTTAACTTATCTCTTAGTACTGCCAGAGTCTAAGACCCCTGGTGTAGGTTCAGTAATCTGCGACCAAGGATGTCTTACACACGTTCGATCGGAGAGAGAATAATCATTACTTTTATGTATAATTGAGACTTGGAATAGGCTTTCGCACGCAGTCATTTGACCCTTTCTAATTTGTATATCACCTAAGAAAGACACTTAAAAAACAATTAAAAATGAAAAAAAAAACTATTAACGTTTTAGTTTTAAGTCGGTTACCGGTTTCAAGATATATATAATAAACAGAAAATGTTCCCTTAAAGGTGTTAGAGAATGGTTTCAATAACACTTGGTCTTCTATTGACTACGTTTAGATTTATGATTTCATGGGATAAAAATTCTATCCGATAATTATCTGCTCAGAATGTTAAGGTTGGAAATTTCATTTTTTTAGTTTTGTTGTTAATGTTTTTTGTTAAGAGCTTTTCTTTCAATTTTTCTTGCATAATAGAGTGTGTATGTGTATTAAAAATAGTAAAAAAGTTGCAAAAATAGTAAAAAGTATTTTAAAGTTGAAAGTCGAAAAAGATCGTAAGTTTTACGTCAAAATTATATCGGATTAATTCCGGATTACTTTAAAAATGTTTTATGGTATCAACGACTGTGGATTGAAATTTGTGACCAAAGGTTTTAAATCAGATGAAACCTACATCTGGTCGTTTATGGACATAAACGTAGTTACGGTCTTTATTTGTTTATTGGTGGTGTATCGATTAACAAATAAAGACAATGGAAGTCGAAGATTTTAGTGTTATTAAAAACATAAAAATGTGTAATAAATTAAACAATAATTAAAATTAAAATTATTTAAATTTACTTTAAATATTTTCGGAAATTCTAAAAAGTTAATTTATTATTAAAAGTTAATTTTTTAAAACAATTTTGGGTTTACCTTTTATATCTTGAAAACAGTGACCTACTTGTTACACAAACCTTGTTATACTTTTTTCCGTTTAAAAGGTGTTTTAAGTTTTCTTCTTAGGTGATCAGTAGGTTTAAAAAAATCAATTGACTTTGTGCAACCTGTTTGTGCAAGAGTCTATTTTCTGGGACCTGTACCGGCAAGTAACCCAAAAAATATTTTGTAAATAAATTCGCCTTGACAATACAGAACATTAAAACGGTTTTAATAACACCAAAATCTTGGACTTCTATTGTCGTTATTTGTTAATTGTATCACAACGTTTCGGTTAGTGATGTATCTCCAACCGTTTTCAAGTGATAACAGTTATCACTTTAAAACGGTTGGAGATACATCACTAACCGAAACGTTGTGTAACAATTAACAAATAACGACAATGGAAGTCCAATATTTTAGTGTTATTGAATCCATAACATTGTCTAATACTTTCAATTAAAACGGTTATTTAGTAACTTGTGTTGTTTATTGTTTTTTTAGACTGACGTTTTAACAGCTAATATCTTACCATCGTTAGATGAAAAATATTATATAAAGGCAAAAGAATTCGTACCAGAAAGGTGGCTTAGAACAACTAATGATGAGTATTCTTATAAAAATGTACATCCATTTGTTACTCTTCCATTTGGATTTGGGCCAAGATCGTGCATAGGAAAACGATTAGCGAATTTGGAACTAGAAGTTGGATTATCAAAGGTAAGCAGATTTATTATCCATTGGTTTTTATACCAACAAAAAAAGTCAATGTTTTATTTTACCAATATTTTTTAGGTAATAAGAAACTTTAAACTTTCTTGGCATTATCCGGACGCTGAATTTGGCAGTAAACTTTTATATGGTATAATGGATCCAATAAAGTTCAAAGTAGAAGAAGTGCATAATTGATATAAATTATTTAAGATTTTTTTTGTATAAGTTGTAAATATTTTAACCTCGATTTTAACTAATTAAGAATGTATAAGATAGGGAAATTAAATGTTATTTTAGATGTAAAATAAAAAAATAACAAAGTAACAGGTAGATATCAATTATAGTGACACCTGCATGCACATTTCGGATTCATTACCACCAGTTTTCTACGAAGAAGTGGATAATTAATATAAATCATTAAAAAATATATTTTTTGTAAAAATTTAAATTAACTAAGTATATTTGAAGTAGGAAAACTAGATGTTATTTTGGACATAGAATAAATAACAAGAAAGTAACAGGTATATATCGATTATAACGTTATCAGCAAGCATATTTCGGTTTCTTTACTCCAGTTTTCTACCTGTCATTGTTTCGAGTGTGGTAATTACGGTTTAGTAAAAAATTTGGGACTAATGTGTTAGTACATATTTACCTAATTTATAAATTGTGTTTAGTGTTTTATTAAAATTTGGAGTTTTTTTAGAAGAGGGGCAGTATTGCGATCCTTATAACGTATGTTTCCCATTTTGATACTACATTTATCTGCAGTCTCACATTTTTAGCCCTTGTTACCTTTTGGCCATGTGCACATTTAACATCAAGACCCTCCTTGTAAACAAGACTAATAATTATTATACTATAAATACAGGGTGATTTCTAAGTAGACGCTTTTTTTTGACTGTGTATAGAACTCATTAAAATAAATAACTTTTTTCAATAAATTTTTCCAAAAGACTGAAAAATAAGAAACTTACATTTATTTAGTGTGTCAAATAGAATCCTTTCGGAAATTTGTAATTCCATTTCGGGTGAATATTGCCCAAGCCGAGTTTCCTGTGTTAAAAAAAATACGTCAAAGCTGAGGCTTCTACGAAAAAGATATTTTTTAGCTGAAACCTAGCAATGAAAACGGGGTAAAAAAACCCCAATTTCCCCCATTAACCCAAAAAGTTTAAAATAACTTTTTTTGTAATTTAAAAGGGATCTAGTAGGTATTTTGGGCCGCTGAATCCTATTTTAACGTCAAAAACTAAGTTAGAGGGTTTTTACACCCTTATTTTTACCCGACGACGACGACGTTAAATTCGGATTTAGCGATCCAAAATACCTACTAGATCCCATAAAAAAGAAAAAAAAGGTTTTTAAGAAAAATTAAATTTTAAGGGTTAAAAGGGTAAAGCTAAAGGTGTTACAACCATCTAACTTAGTTTTGACGTTAAATTCAGATTAAGGGACCCTAAATACCTACTAGATCCCATAAGAAATAAAAAAATCGGGTTTAAAAGAAAATTAAATTTTAAGGGTTAAAAGGGTAAAAATAAGGGTGTAACAACCCTCTTACTAAGTTTTGACGTTAAATTTGGATTTAGCGACCCAAAATACCTACTAGATCCCATAAAAAAGAGAAAAAAATAGGTTTTTAAGGAAAATTAAATTTTAAGGGTTGAAAAGGTAACCTAACCTAATTTTTGACAATAAAATCGGATTCAGCGGCCCAATATACCTACTAGATTCCTTAAAAATTACAAAAAAGGTTATTTTAATGGTTAATGGGGGGCGGGGTGTTTTTTACCCCGTCTTTATTGCGGAATTTTTTTTTGGTTTTCCTAAATAAATTCCACTAGGTTTGAGCTAAAAAAATTCTATTTTGCAGAATCGCTGGGTGGGGTAACAAGGGAAACTCGACTAACCCCCATGACTAGAATTTTTGTGGAAAAATGTTGATCATTTTCATGCTGTAAAAACCACTTACAAAACTAAACTCGACGGGGGTAGTCTTCTGGCTGTTTTGCTTGGAAACGTTGAACGTGAAAGGGACACAACTGATTTTGCCGCCATGTTGTCCACACTTTTTTTTACTGAAACCTACCTAACTTGCAATTACCCTAGTACTTGTTAGATCTTTCCCGATAAGATTTAAAACTTGGTCCACCCTTTGCAAATTTTTAGGAGTTCTCGGCTGGCTGCATGCCCTTCACGATGCTCTTGTAAATCGCCAGTATCCCTAGCCCGTTGCACGAGATTAATAAAACACCTGGGCCCAGGATAAGCCCACAAGGAAAACCGTCGTGCTTACAATCTCGAAGCAGCGGCCGCAGATTGACGACACTTTCCACAAACGAGCAACATATCCAAGTATTTATTGTTTATGTATTGTGTCATTTTCGCGATTTACCAATTATTTAAAACCAAACCTTTACCTTGTCAGTAAAAGTAAAACGACTGACTTATACGTGATTAACAAGGCAAACTACAAACGTTAATAAGAAATAATCTATCTTTTTATGCCCAGGCCCGGACTAGACATATTTTCAAATAAATTTATGTAGCTTTGTTGTTTTTGGGTTTTTAAAAAAATATATTTAAAAAGTTGCTTATTTTAACGAGTTTTATACATAGTTAAAACAAGCCTCAACTTAGGAATTACCCTGTATATTTACACTAAATAGACCTGGCTGTAACTTGGTGAAAATTTATATTCGAAATATGTAAAAAAACAAACTTGTTAATTTTTCACTAATTTTAGTTGCTTATATAAACATTGTATATAAACATGACAAGTTGATCTGTTGGAATTGGGAAAGTTCTTGTTAAAAAGCGTTAAGAAGTAGTTTAATATCTGTAAAATATAAGCTTTTTAAAACCAGACGTCTGCCAAGAAGAGGCCAACATTTAGTTGATTCAATACCCTTCAAATATATGACATTCCTATTAATATCGTATAAAAGTTTCTATTTCATATCATTAAAAATTAATTAATTTTATTTTTTAATATTATTCTGTTTTAAAATTACCTTCCTGTGCCAATCTGATCTGAGACCAGTAATTCTTACAATTTGTGATTTTTATACTTTTTTTTTGTATGATAGATAAATCTAAAAAAAACACAATTCCAATCATTTTTTAAGTGTTTTAACGCCTCGGAAGGAAAACTTAAAAAAAAGTTTTTTTATAATTTTTTTCAAAAGATCAGAAAAAAACCCAAAATACGGAAAAATTCTAGTTCCAATTATATTTAAATCTTTATTAACAAAATGTTTTAAAATTAAACAAAACTATCAAACACGTAAAATAAGAAAAGCATCACATAAACAACAATCCAAAAATGTAAAAATGAAGTCTTAATGATTAAAAACGTAATGAAACACTATACACACCTAAAACTTATTTAAATTTTTCGTTATCACCCTCAGAACTCTTACTATCAAAACTTTCTTCGTCGAAATATATTGTCGCATCACATTGGCAGGTTGGCAATATGACTAAAATACTAAAAAAATAATCCTAAAAAATATTCACCAAAAATCACCTAAAAGGTTTATTAATGTAACTAAGTACAATAAAAAAACTTATTTTTCCTAAATGATTGTTTTTTTTTCATCGTTTTTTCTGGTTTTTTCCAGATTTAAAAAAAATTAAAACACTAATTTTTTTCCAGTTATTTCTGTGTATATTAAATTAAATTTGTCAGGGGATTTTGTAACTATTTGGATATTAGAAGGCAAAATTTAGCATACAAAGAATGTAAACTTTACTAGTAATTCTTATAAATACATATAAATAAAAATATAAATTAAAATAGTAAAACAAATGAGTACTTTTCTGAACTATGTATTATATAATTTTAGGCAAAATCCTATACTAACATTTTTCTTGGAACCTTTTTTTCTGCAAAATCTTTAATTATATCAATAGAATTTACGATTACAATTTTTATTATTAATCGTAAATTTGCGGCCCCTAATATTTGCCGCTCTAGGCTTTAGCCTACTCAGCCTTTGCTTAAATCCACCCCTGTATATATAACAATTATAGTACGCTAAATTTTTTAAAAAATGCTGTTATAACGTTTCTTTAAATAAATCAAGTAACTCAGTATTTTATGTATCTGTAATAGTCTGGTTTTGTTTTGAAAAAATAGTCGTGCATTTGTTTGCAGGTATATATATTTTCAACGTTTACATAAATATACATAAATAAGAACAACAAAGTAATAAAAATATACGTATAACTATTATTATACATGTAATTAACACATTTTACCACAAAATAGGTCATTTATTTTATAACTAGAAAAGTCACAGATCTGTTTGGCCTCAAAGTGTATTTTTTGGACAAGATTGTTACATTGAGTATTATTGGTTCACCGATTTAAAAGTTTTGATTAATACGATATCGAAAAGCACCAACATTATAATCAAATCATCAAACATATACCATTTGTATTTTATTTGATTCTGTCCTTATTAGATTAAAGTATGAGAATTTTTCGATTTTTAACCAAATATTGCAAAATTGATTTTGTTTATATCAGTAAAAAATAAACTGATACAGATAAAACCAAACTCATTGACAAATATTACACAGGTCCACAAAAAAGTGGTGTGTGGTGGTTGTCGGACTAGAATTTTCTGGCGTATTTTTTTTTCGCTGAACATGAATCTGAAGTCAAAATTGGGGCTTAAACAGCAAAAAATCGAGAAAACCCCAAAAAACCGACACGGTACATTTACCGGCAGAAACCTGCTACCACGAAATGTTTGGACTAGAACTACATAAACTATAAGAGATACAAAAAATTTCATAGAACAAAAAAAGCCTTTTAAATTGCCGAAAAAAAAATTATATAAACCTTTTTAATAAGATAAATAATAAAGGAGATATAAACGAAAATGTAATTTTGACAAAACTGACTAAAACCAGTCCAAAATAGGAAAAATATTTTTTATTAATGTGATTTTTGTTTTTTTTTAATAAATCATTTATTTTATTTATTTAAATCCCAAATCACTTAAAATTTGCAGAAAAAATCAAAAAAAAAATTTTTTCAAGGTATACTTTGAAAAAATTCTGAAAATTCGGTTTTTTGATTATAACTCGAAAAATATTGCATTTAGAAAAAAAGATTATATAACTTAAATTAAAGGTCTCTAAAAAAAACTTTGTTTATGTCACATAAAGTTTTTCGTGTATCTTTTATAGTTTTTCGGACATTGACGTTTTAAATGTAAAAAAAAACGTTAATATCTGGAATTACGCCTTTTCCTAATTATTTGCTGCTTGACTTTCAATTTTGACTTCAGATTTGTGTTCAGTGGAAAAAAAATACTCCAGAAAATCTCAGTCCGACACCCAGCACACACAACTTTTTTGTGGGCCAGTGTTATTAAACATATATCTAAACTCAAACTATCACTTTTAAATTTTATATCTAAATGTAGGTCGTTTTAATCTAATTTTCGAAAAATATATAAAATTGAAATACTTAATAAGAATGCAATTGTGAGGGTAATTACGTTTACGATAATTAAGGATTAAAAATAAATTGATATTTTGTAAATTAGGTAACTTTAATGTAAATATAAAAAGAGCACAAACATGTGAACTTTAATCTTTGCAGAGTACTGCAACCATTTTTTAAAGGTATGTGGATTTTCTTAGAATTTTTAATTAATATATTTTTTTAAACTCGGTGCGAAAATTTAACTTACAATTAGTTTAATATTGTAAAGTTTAAGGTACTATACAGAAAGAATTAATGTGTGAATCTGAAAAAAACATTTCGATGATGAATAATTAAAATGTTAAAATATTTTAAAATTAAATAGTCTTTTCCTATTATGCATGATTGCCAATAATTATATTAAAGGCAATTATTAATTTTAGTCTTGTTTTTTTGGTAACCATACCTTATTAAAAAAAAAACTTAAGAGATATATTTATGCCCTGTATCTTTGCAGATTTAATAAAAATTATTTTTTTACAAACGTGTTAAAAATTCACTTTTTAACACTATCTAGATGCCTTAAAAATGTTACTTTAAAGCACTAGTGTTAAAAGTGAAATGTCAAATTTTAAAAGGTAACGTTGATGTTAATTTATTTACTAACATTTATATTAATTGTACAATTCAAACAACTTAAAAAACAAATTCCTTCCACAGTTCTATCATTCTCCGTAGTTGAGGTGGATTGAACAGAAAAAACTGCATTTTCAGTCGACGTTGAGGCACGATCTGCTGCTCTTGTTTTCACTGTAAGTAGTTTTCTGGCAATAGAGTTCTTATTTTCCAAGGAGTTTTCGATGTATCTCTTAGCAACGGTAGGGGATTTCCATCCCCCTTGCCTAATTGTCGTCGAATTTGCTCCAGCCGATGCAAGTAAACTCGCTAAAGAACGGCGAAAACAATGCCCTGTATAGAGGATCAGATTTTGAAGCTGCAGAAATCATTATATTGTATATGAGTTTTCCCGGGCAGTAAATCCAGCGAATCTCTATTGGCCGCTTCATCTATCTTTTTAAATGGATCGATGCAACCAGTACTTTTTCCTACATTTTCTTCCATTTCAAGTTAATTTTAAGTAAAAACTAAAACGAGCTAAAACTGACACGATGTATAAAATTTGAAGTAATCATGCCATAACCAACCAGCATCAACAACGGTTGTTAGAATTCATTAATAAATGCTAACTTCAATAATTTTTATATACGATGCTTTGTAAAACTATCTCTTCCAATTTTTGAATAATTTAATTTTTAATTGCATTATTGCGTTTGTAGAAAAAAGATTGTATGATATTTGTGTTAAAAGTACGTTTTAAGGGACTTATGTGAGTTGCAGAACTCGCTTCGCTCATTCAGCAAACTTTTAGATTCCTGCTTTAAAATTGCACTTTTAACACTTATGTCATAAATAACTATTTAAAATGCAAATCCACAATTACAATTTTGTGTTTTTTTTTAACTTTCTGCATATTTTACTTTTAATTGAAAATCATTAAAAATTTTGTTTATGTCATTAAAAAAAACCGTTATGGACCAAGTGCTTAATTAGTCATTATTTATAATGGCGGGCAATTTTTTTTTATTAAATTTATTCTTTGCCCGGCATTATGAATAATGAGCAATTTAATAATTTGGTTCATAACAACCCTTTTTACATTGGGTAAACATTTATGGCTAAAGATTTTCAATTATTTTTTAGATCCTGTATTATTGTCAATAAGACCATAAAACCTCTGTTTTAAACGCGGTATGGAAAACGTCAAAGGAAGCACTAATGTAAAGAAACTCCCTACGAATTTCTTATAATAGTATTAAAAAAACTTTTAAATCGTACCATGTTAAGCATGTATGTTTAAGGTTAAATATATAACTACCAGAACTAAATTAATTTAGTTAGTTTTACAGTAGAGGTATATTTTTAAACTGCATTATTTAGGTTTCGTTTTAATCTCTTCTAAGTCTTTGTTAAGATAGTGGAGGACGTAATGGAGGACGACATCGTAACAGTACTTGTATTCAGTCTGAAAATGAAAAACTAATTAGTATGGTATATGGTAAAATATGACATTGAATTACTAAACCTTTTTACACATTTTAAATCTTTACTTACAATATTTTCTATCAGTTGCGGTCTATGTCTCCTAACAGTTCTCACAGCTTGAAAAATATCCACTTCTCCATGCTGTATTACCTGTTCTATGCAGGCATTTGCCGCGCAATATATTCCACATCGACTTCTGCCATCCCTGAAAACAAGAGAGCACAATGATAATGGAAAAAATCAAATAAGATTTTAAAAACATAAATACAATTTAGGATCACAACATAAATATATTAACATTGACTATTACTATTGGTCTAAGAGCTAGCAGCTACTTTGACTAATCTGCGAGGTAAAAAGTTACAATTTTGTGTATGATTAAATAAATAATAGTTTAATAAAAAGGGAGGGTTTACGCAATTTCGTAAGTGTTTTATCAGGCCGGAAAATTTTCGATGTTTTTAGAAAAAATATAACATTTTTATACATTACTTTTTTATTAAAAAAAAACTAATGACGGTTAATTTTTTAAATAACTTTAGCTAAATACTGACTGTACTATATCGTGGTAAAAGTTTTAGTTGCTAGAGTAAATATTTTCGGATATTTGATTTTTTTAATTTTACATTACAAGTGTCGAATTTAATCAAAAATTTTCTTTATGAGAATTGTTGACAATTATAATTAAAATAACATTAGGTTGGAAAATAAATATAATTATATTATTTATAATCAACATAAATAAAAACCACAAACACCGAAAAAAAAACATAACAACATCTCAATACCTGAGCCAATTCTTAATAGTAATATTTTAACCGTATAAGTATGTACAGATTGTGTGTTGTCTTTCTTAATAGTTTTAAATGTTGATATGTATATTTTAAATTGTTGTGACACATATAGGTTTTTATTTTAAATGAATTATTCTCTTATGGGTGAGTCAAAGAAATCTAGTATGTTTAGATAGTATATAATGATGATAAATTTTAAATTGTAAAAAAAAACCTCCACATTCTATTTTAAAAATTGTGTCTTAAATTAAACTTTTTAAAAATAAAATATATTTGTTGTAAACATTGAGAAAGGCCAAACAAGCCGAAACGTTTGTAAATAAATTTAAAAGGAAATGAAAACCCTTTTTATTATATATATATATATATATATATATATATATATATATATATATATATATATATATATATATATATATATATATATATATATATATATATATATATATATATCTTTGCCTTGTTTAGTATATTGTTTTATTATTTAGTATTCTTGTATAAGCAGATAAAAAAAATTTTCTAAAAATATATTTTAAAATTAACATTTGGCTCTTAGTATACCTTATCAGAACGCTGCAATCAAAGAAAAATAATTTAGTTGACAATTACAAAAATTAATAGTAGTTCTACTCTTACCAAATCTCTACTAATAAGGTAACTATAATCTGAATAGTAATATTTATTTTATTATATTTGTTTCGACTCTGTAAAGTCTAAAACCAACTTAATTTTAAATAATTTTATTAAAATTGTTATCAATATTAAATAAAAATATATATATATATATATATATATATATATATATATATATATATATATATATATATATATATATATATATATATATATATATATATATATATATATATATATATATATATATATATATATATATATATATATATATATATATATATATATAATATATATATATATATATATATATATATATATATATATATATATATATATATATATATATATATTTTATATTTGAAAGGATAACTGCACATTATTTTTTGTTCTTTTCAATAATAGGCATCATTTAATAAGAATGGGTTTAAAGCAAGAAATTACAAAATGTATTACAATATTGATGTTGGGAAAATACATGTTACAAAAAATCTACCAAAACCATCTAGATTCGTTCAAAGAAAAAAAAATAGTTTTGCAAATTAAGTAAAATATTACTGGAGGTATAATTGAAAATAAAACAAAATAAATTTATATAAACCAGAAATCTTTGGAGATGCAGAAATAATTATAAACGTTAAAGACATACGAGGACAAATAAAACAATATAAGATTATTTTATTTAATCATTTTTTTATTTCTAAGCCACTTACGGAGACACTATACACACTGGCCCATATTCAGATCTTTGCCTCCATCTTTCTACCATATTCATTAATTCAACCAAAGAGTTTGTGGATGTTGGTACTTTGTGTCCCATAGGCCAACACATTAATTGAAAGAGTTGAACTGTCCTAGGTGGTGCTTTTACTCCAGCCATAAGCTCTGTTAACGATATAACCTTAAATAAAATATAAAATAAATAAAGAAACTGTATTAATTTTATACAAGATATATTAAAATTGTTTTTAGTATCTTAGACTTTAAAACTACTATTTTGATCCTTATATAAGCTCTAAGAAAAGAAGTCCAGAAAAAATGATAGAACTACCATGTAAAGTAAAAACATAATATTTTTTGTTCCTAAAGAAAAACAGATAAACCATACCCTGCATGTATTTAAATTATTGGTGCTAACTTGAATAAATTAAGCAAAATTAAAAACACAATAAAATATATCTTCATTGAGGGTTTTCGCGCTAAAACTGAACAAAGAAGAGAATAATTTAAATTTTAACTGATTTGATTTTAAACACGACTAACTTTTAGTGGTTAGGTTATTAATAGATTAGATTACAAAAAATGTAGGTACATTTTTTCTAAATATGTAAAAACGATTCTAAAATAAAAAGTAAGCTATTAAGATATATAAAAATTGTAGAACAGTACTTCACTTAGGTTTGCTATGATTTTAAATTTTCTAATTTAAATATTTAAGCTAAACTTACCTTTTTATTCATTCTAAAAAGCCACGTTTTTATATTGGTATAGTGATTGTGAGATATATGGTCAATTGTAAAAACGGGTCCATATTTTTTTGGAGTACGTCCCTCAGGCCAGAAAGATGGAAATTGTTGCTAAAAATTAAAGTCATCACATATATTTTTTTGACACAAATATAGTTTATATTTTTTAAGATTTTTTTAGTAGGAAAGTAAGAGCCAATAATTTATAAATTTATATAGAAAAAAGTAAACACTTAATGCTTTTTTATTATTCAATAAAAAAAATTAATATATTTATATATACAGGGTGTTACAGAATGTTGTGAGTAAAATTTAGGGGTAGATTCTACATGTAAAATATGAAAAAAAAGTTCATATAAACATGGGTCCGGAAATGCTTTGTTTTTATAATACGGGGTGTTTAAAGTCTTTCGCTTTTTAAAGTTTATTTCACATTTCTCGAAAACCCGTGGAGATATTGAAATAAGTTTTGCTACACGCAAATGTATTATTATAGGTCATATTTACATGTACAAAATTATTTTCTAAGAGATTTACATCAGTGGCCTTCATGCCGGTAAGTTCTTATTTTTTGCGAAGAAAACTGTACGCCACTGGTTTTTCCAAAAATTTGTATTGACTTCTTAAAGCCAGTTTAATTCTGCTTAAAAAGTATCTCTTGGAGTTTGTCGTCCTGACTTACCGTTTTCGAAATAAAAATTAATTTATTAATCCGTATCCGTATAAGCTGTTTCCGCCGGAGACCGCAAATATTTCGAAGGGGCAGAAGACATATTCGAATGCGATTTACAGCATGCATTAACGCAGAGAAAAGCCATTTATAGCATCTAATCTAAAGTTAAAATCGAATAAATTATTCCTGAACAATTAGTACAAATAAAATAATAAAATTACAAATAAAACATGAAACAGCTAAGTTTACTTTTAGTTTTATTCCGAAAACGGTAAGTCAGAACGAAAAAGTCCAGGAGGTACTTTTTAAGCATAATTAAACTGGCTTTAAGAGAGCAATACTAATTTTTAGAATAACCAGTGGTGTACAGTTTTTTTTCTCTAAAAATAAGTACTTACCAGCACGAACGCCACTGATCTAAGTGCCTTAGAAAACAATTTTGTACATGTAAATGTAACCTATATTCATACATTTGCGTGTACAAAAACTTATCTTAATATCTCTACGAGTTTTCGAGAAATGTGAAATAAACTATAAAAGTCAAAAAACTTTAATCACCCTGTATCCTAAAAACGAAGCATTTCCGGACCCATGTTTATATGAACTTTTTTTCATATTTTTGGATGTATAATCTTCCCCTAAATTTTCCTCACAACATTCTGTAACACCCTGTATACTTTTTAGTAGGAACAATACTGCAGTTTAATACTGCATACAATAACTGCAGGCTTTGTAACTTAAGTTAAGAATTTGAATAGTTACTGAGCAAATAACCTAAAGATATGATAAACTTGTCATAAAACAAAAGTCATGATGATTATTCTTCGATATAAAAAATAATATCTTATTTTTAATAGGAACAATACTGCATTTTAATGGCTTTGTGACTCAAGTTAAAAATTTAAATTGTTACTTAGAAATTACCTTTAAGATACATGATAAAGTCATAGTATTGACAACATTTAAATTCCTTTCCGTTATTTCAATATATTAAAGATATGTGTATCACAACTTTTAAAGTTGTGTATCTGTTAAAATAACGTGTATATCAAAAGAAAATAAATAAGATAATATGAAATAAATACAAAATAAATATTTGGCTTTACTTCAGAATATACCGTTTATTTAGAGACGGAGTTTTGCAAAAGGCAATAACCCAAAAGTGGTAGATACAAAAAAGTTACTTCCAATAGACATTTTTTTGTTTCTTTTAAACATAAATTTTTGTTATATTTTTATTTTTTAAGCAAAAACTTTCATTTAAGGTGACTTTTTTTTCTTATGTTACAAAGCAAAGTGTGGTTAATCGTAAGCAAAAAATATATTTTCGATTGTGTGCTCACCCTTTAAATACTCTCATTGTAAATCGTATTTTTATAATATATTTTATAGATATTTATTTTATATTTTTAACAAAAATATATTTTTTATATATTAGGAACATATATGAAAATAAATTTAAAAATTATGATAAAATTATGAGGGCCTAAACTCTGGACTACCCCTGGTAAACAGGTTCTTTAAATTTTCGTAAAAACGCTTATACATGTCAATTAGCTTTTCTCTTGCCCACATTTTGACACAAATCACTTGTTTATATATTGACAGCTGTCACAGTTGGTATTTGGCATTTTTTTTTCAATCGCAACATAAGGCTTGGGATACATCATTTAAAAGCTTCTATCTCATACAGTATGCTTCTAAATTTTTACGCGATTTAAGACATTTTTAAATGGCGTCGTTTAAAAGTAAAAAATATCCTTATTTAACTACGAGTGATGGACTAATTATTCTTTGTTTTAATTCTTTTAATTAAAATAGGCAATGAAGAACCTCTTTTTGCACCTTGTGGAATATTATTTTAGAAGACATTTTTATTGTTCTTACTTTTATGCTGCCACCTCAGCTCTTTAGTACTTTTTGTCTATTTATTTAAATGTATCATTGTTAAAATTGACAATAAGGGGTTTCCTTGTATGTTATTGTTTTTTTACTAGTTTGCTTTTTTCAATTTAAAAAAATAAAACAAAGAATAATTAGTCATTCATTTTTAGTTATATAGGGATACTTTTTTACTTTTAAACGGACGTTAATTTAAAATGGCTTAACAGAATCGTGTAAAAATTTAGTAGTATCATAGGTCGTATGTTGCCAATAAAAAATGCCAAAGCTCAATTTTTGGCAGCTGTTTATAGATAAACCAGTAAATTACGTTAAAATGTTCCAAAAAAATGTTAATTGACATACTCAAACATTTTTTCAAAAAGTTAAATATAGGGTAGGTATTTTTTTAAATTTAGACTATTTTAAAGTATAATAAATTTATAACAAAAATACAGATCTTTTAGAAACAATACTTTTTTTCCTGTGTGTAGGTAACAAAGTATTTATTCTTAATCTGATTAAAATCAAATATGCCATTAAAAAATTGATTTACATACTGGATTTTTAAAGTTTAAGCAAACGCTAAGAAACTTTGGAAAACGTAAAAGATAATATGAAGATGGTAAATATGTTCTATAGTTTTGTGGCGGATTCATGTTTTAGTTTGTTTTATATGGAATACCCGTCTTATTACTTTTTGGAAAATGGGACCCCTTCGGTCCAGGTTCAATTTTGAACAAAATTATCATTATAAACCTTTAGTTTGGGATATATATATATATATATATATATATATATGGATATATATATATATATATATATATATATATATATATATATATATATATATATATATATATATATATATATATATATATATATATATATATATAATAAAAATCATTTTTTCTATTTATCAACATGACGAAAAATGTTTAAATAATTTTTTGACATACACTAATACACAAGAATCCACTATTCATTTCACTTTAGAAAAGAACAAAACTCACAACTTCCTTTTCTTGATATTCTAATAAAAAAAGATTTAAATAATTTTAAAACTAAAATTTACAGAAAATCTACACATAAAAACAGATATTTAAATTTTAACTCTAATCACCCAATAATGGTAAAAAAGGGAGTTGTAAAAAGTCTTTTCGATAGAATTAAAATAATTTGTTCTGATTAAAACAAAAAAAAATGAAAAAGAATTTTTAAAAGATATTTTAGTTCAAAATAATTATTCTTTTGATTTTATAAACAAATTCTTTCTAAAATTTGAACCACCAAATTTAAGACAAAATCAAAATAGACCTATTACAGATCTATTTTTACAATATATTCCTGGCTTATCTAATAAAATTCAACGAATATAATAAACACTATTAGATCCCAAGTAACAAAAACAAAACCATACAATATAAACGAAAACACAAAAAAATTTAATTATAAGATCCCTAGCATTTTAGCAAAGAAAACTTGTTTAAAAAAACGTAAAATAAAGAAAAGTGCGTTTATTTTATTAAATAAAAATAAATGGGTAGCATCAAAATGGGCCAAGTGAATAAAAGAAAGCAAATGCTTATACTCGAGTTTTATTAAAATAGACTTATGTTGTATTAAAAGGTCAAACAAGGATGCCACTATAGTAAAAGCATTTGCTTCCTTTTATTCACCTGGCCCTATATCTGTTAATTTAAATAAAACATGGTTACCTATGCTTGATGCTAAAGTAAATTTAGGTTAACTTAAAACCAATTAACACACCAAACCGCCCAACTTTTTTGTCTTTTTTGAATACTATATATACACCATTCAAATAGCCTAATGTCATTTGTGACAAAACGTCATAAAAAAGTAATAAAGCTATCAGAATTTCCTAAGTTTTTAGAAAATTTTTAAAATTTAGTTAAATTTTTTGTTTCTATATTTTCTATCTTGACAACGGTGGCCGACTTGCTACCGAAACGTAGATTAATATTTGTGATTTTTTGGGTTTTTTGGGGGGTTTTCTTCTTTTTTGTTGCAGACGATCTGCAAGTTCATAGGGGTCAATAGGGCTGGATGGGGTTAGCTCGTATACCCCGGGACCGAAGGGGTCCCATTTTCCAAAAAGTAGTTAGGCGAGTATCCCAAAAAAAAAACTAAAATAATATGAGGATGGTTAAATTAGGACCAAGTTACACAATTTGGTGCTTTATATTTAACTTTATCCACACACTCATAATTATGCTACTACTTCTACTACTACTTCTACAGTGTATAGAGTTTGTTTAAAATATTCCAGTATACGTATACAATGCATGCTGAAAATTAAACCTACCGAATTATGAGGGGGAACACATAAAACGACAACTGCTGAACATTCGTAATCATAAACAAGAGACCAAAATTCTCCAAGGGTTGATTTTAGTGGCCATTCGGTGACAATGTACTCCCGTGGTTTTGTATATCCCTAAAACAGTGATAGAAAAATATTATGTTTATAAAAAAAAAAATATAAATATATTATCGAGGGAATTTAAAATGGTTACTCGTTATCCATATTTTATAGCCTCAAAAGTGCTGCCAAATTTATAATTGTAACTATTAGTAATGTAATAACATAAGCCGAACGACTTTTTTTTATTTTGTGTGACGTTTAACAACATCTTCCTAATTTTTTACACTCTAAAAACATTAGTTAAAAATTAAGAACAACTGTAAAGTCAAACCTTATTTAGAGTGGTATTTATCAAGGATTTCTATTTTTTAGAGTACCCAGTTTTTATTTTATGTAGCATATTGTTTACTAAAAGCAGAGGTTTACAAAATACAAATATTGTTTTTACATGAAACAGCTATGCCACTTAAAAACAAAAAAAGGCCAAATTCTTAAATATTTTTATCTTAGAAAAAAATCAGTTTTGTTAAAGGGAATACGGGAATATAGCCTAACATTTTAAGAATCATTCCAAACCATACACAGAAATAAAAATGCTTTAAAATTATTATTTTTTTCTTAAATAAATTATTGCTTTGTAATCAAAAGTACTTCGGATCTTTTAAAAGTCAATTTCGGACAAGTATTATCGAATTTCTTATAACTAAATTGACAATTATAAACGGCAAGTATTCTCTAAACCTTTAGATGTATGTGTTTTTAAGATAGAATAAGGAATATAACTTAAAAACACCCTATGTGTTTTTTTAAGTTATTCGTAAGTCTTATAACAATGCTAAATACTTACATCAACAAAAACAGCATTAATATAGTCTGTAAAACTATTACCCTGGAATGAAGTGAGATAAGGCCTAAAGTTATCAGCTGAAAAAGATAAACATCATTAGTTCTTATATATAAAAAACATCAATAAATATAGTAAGTTCAACAGAAATTGCAAGTGCCCTAAATGTTTAAATACCCACTTAACAAACAAGTGTACTTGGAACATCCCGTATATTTTATTATTTTTAACTCTGCTTAAAAGGACCCCGCACAAATCGTATGGAAATTGGGTCCCAGTTAAATTAGGTAAAAATTTAGTATAGTATTCCTAAAGTGATTCTGAGCAATAGTCTTCATGGACACAAAGCCCAAAAAAGATAGTTTGTGTGTTATCGTGCCAATAAGGTGTAAAAATCGTAATAAAAAAATACTATTATTTTCCTATTATTTTATATTTACAAGGAGATGCCTAAATTGTCATCGGCAAATATTACCGTATACATTAAAAAATTCTTATAATTGCAGCATAAGCTAAGTTACCTATATAGCCTCAAAAATGCAATTCGCTTCCGAGAATTTTTTAAAAAGTTTTCTGTAGTGTGAAAAAGTTACTTAATAAAAAAACTAAGCGTAAATTTGCTTGTTTATAAGGATGTATAAGTATGAGTAAGGGAATGAAATTAGCACAATTCTATATATAATTAATATGGAAATATAACAGTATTTTTTAAGTTGGATTTTTACATTTTATAAGCGCGATTCTATCCATTTTTGGGCTTTGTGCATATGAAGACTTTACTTAGAAACCCTTTAGGAATACTATACCAAATTTTCGGCTAATTTGACCGGGACCCAATTTCCATAAGACTTGTTCGGGGTCCTTTACGGTAAGGAAAAATAGATAAATTACAAAAAGACCATTTGCACTTTATATCCTTAACTCTTAATTACTTTTTAATGATTCTATTCTTAAGGTATTTTTGGGTTTAAATATGATAAGTTTTGTACAAAAAGTTTTTAGTGATGAAATTATTGTAATATATTTAGCATATATTTAATAACCAATACATATTTCTCTAAAATTTTAATTTATTTTTATGTAATACTTTGGCATGTTGATAAAAATGGAAAAAATAAATATGTTAACAAAATATTTTAAATATAATTGAAATAATTGTGTTATTTAAAATGACTTAAAATGGAGAAGTGGTTTAGCTTTTAGGAAATTATTCAAATGTAAGTATCGGAGTAATAAAATATATGGTAAATTTATGCATGTAATTTTTTGTATTTTTATGTAAATATTAAATTTTGTTAAAATTAAATAGACGATTCTCTTGATTTATAAAGCATTTTATGGTAAATATTTTAACTGTAGTAATGAGCGAGACCGGTCTTGGTCTTGCGGTCTTGGTCTTGGTCTTGCAGCAAGACCAAGACCGAGACCAAGACCAAGACCGGGGTATGCAAGACCAAGACCAAGACCAAGACCGAGGGGTGCAAGACTACGCAAGACCAAGACCGACCTGCAAGATCTTGCACTTTGTCACTTTTTTTTAAATTATAATATTTAATTTTTTATATTCAATATACAGAGGTATTTCATATAGACATGACAAAAAATGTGTCGAGATCTGCCTAAAAAGGCGATTATTTTACGAGTAACAGGTTTTTTTAATAAAATAATAATTAAATTGATCCCTTCGTTTTTTAATAAAATTATCTAGAAACGATAACTAGTAGATTCAGTAACATGTTTCAAAAATAATAAGATTGTGACTCAATGGTCCGACAAAGCTCGATATCTCCAAAACCGTTTACGACAGAGAAAAACTAAGAGTACAAAAGTTATAGAAGTTGAAAATTACTTACCTATTCCTAATGTTTTTTTTTAAATTAGGTATCTAGTGATGCCACTTACTGGATCAAAAATTTCCAAAATCCAGGAAAACATTATTTTTGTGCCACACTATAAGCAGTGGCATCATTAGATTGCTCCTTTAAACTAAGATATAAATGCAAAAGTGATGGTTTAATAAAAAATATATTTGTCATTTTCTATAGGAATACTTTTTATATAAATGGATTTTAAAGTCAAAACAATGCCAAAAGTATAATGATGACGTCATTTTTGTCAAAACCGAAAATGATATATAAAAAACCATCTACGTCGACATTGTACCTATTTGACAGTTCAAGAATTTCCAGCATAATATACAGGAAAGCCATTTTTTAACGAATTTTTTGCTATAATTTTTCTATTTTAGGTTAAAAGCTAAAAATAAGGACGTCTTCTTGAGTGGCGGTGGTGGATTTTTTGGAAAATTCTGAAATAGAAAATAATTTAACATTTTACGCTCTTTTTTCTATAATTTTTGTATATTCAGTTTTTTACCATTATGGAGATAGGTTTAATATATGCGGTTGTCCAGCTTTTTTTGAAAATGCTCATGTCATTAAAAGTCCGAAAGAGGCCAGTTAAATAGTGATGAGCAAAGCAAGACCAAGACCAAGACCGGGCTAGTCTTGGTCTTGGTCTTGCAAGTCCGGTCTTGGTCTTGGTCTTGCAAGCCCAAAGAAGATCTTGGTCTTGGTCTTGCACCACCCGGTCTTGGTCTTGGTCTTGGTCTTGCTGCAAGAGTCTTGCTGGTCTTGCTTTTTTTGGTAGTAATAATTTAAACTAAGCAATCTTTAATAAAATATATATATTTTTAATACTTTCTAATAAATAAAGATAAAGACTATATTTTTTGCTTTAAAATTTTAAAATATACCAATTTTAACCTCACATGTACATTCGATTTCGGATATATCGATCTTTGTAGTACTATCGAGCCACTTTGTATATGCAGAATGTTTATAAAGTATTTGTATAAACTTTGTACGGCAAATGTTTGACTAATTTGAACATAGAAACTTTATTTGAACTGAAAAGCTTTCTAAATAGCTTTTTTTTGAATTAGAAACCAATGTTTACATATCAGAATCATTTTCATGGAAATTTCACATCTGGTTGAAATTAAAAGTTTTTTTTCTGTCCTCAAAGTACTTAGTATTGTAAATTTATATGCTTCTTCAAAAAAAATTTAAATATTTCCTATCACTAAAATGAAGCGCAATAAATAAATAAGTCCCTACATTTAAAATATCCTTTTTAATCAAATAATTTAAATGTACATGTGAGGTTAAAATTGGTATATTTTAAAATTTTAAAGCAAAAAATATAGTCTTTATCTTTATTTATTAGAAAGTATTAAAAATATATATATTTTATTAAAGATTGCTTAGTTTAAATTATTACTACCAAAAAAAGCAAGACCAGCAAGACTCTTGCCGCAAGACCAAGACCAAGACCAAGACCGGGTGGTGCAAGACCAAGACCAAGACCAAGACCTTCTTTGGGCTTGCAAGACCAAGACCAAGACCGGACTTGCAAGACCAAGACCAAGACCAAGACTAGCCCGGTCTTGGTCTTGGTCTTGCTTTGCTCATCACTATTTAACTGGCCTCTTTCGGACTTTTAATGACATGAGCATTTTCAAAAAAAGCTGGACAACCGCATATATTAAACCTATCTCCAAAAAAGGGTTTAGAACTCTTATTTTTGATTTATAATATCTTTCTTGGTTGTCTGCAAGGTAATAAAAAAATATATGAATTCCCAAATTTTAAGGTATTTGGATATAGTTATAAAAGACTGTATGGATTCCCCTATAAAATATCCACAACTAATTTCATTTGTTTTACATAACTACCTTTCCCTTGAATTCTAGACGAATCCCAGATCGTTGCTCTTATTATATCTAAGGCTTTTGACCAGGTCTAGCATGATGCATTTCCCAATAGAGTGTCTTTCTACGGTCCTTTAACTAAAATTTGTTTTTAGTTCTGTAGAACAGTTATTTCACCTTTTGGGTGTTACTTTCGAGAATAGTCTTAATTGGAACAAACACACAATATCCATGGTCAAGGAAGTTTTAAAAAAGCTCGGATTCCCCTTTTAAACTAAAAAGTTTAATCAAACTATATACTTTGTATATATCTACTCTTCCCTGTGTGGAGAATGGCGGCCGTACCCCTCAACCCTCTTGATTCCATCCAAGAAAACAAAATCGTTCGCTTTATTAATGATGCCATTTTTACAAGCTTCCCTTTTTTGAGATCTGTTGCTCTTTTAGAAGGATTTGTAGTTACAGGTTCATTCCTAGATATCTTCCAATATAATTCCTTTTCTAGTTGCTTCCAATAGAATAACAGTGTATTTCTTTAAAGTTCACTTGAAGGTTCGTTTTTTATCCCTAGAGAGTCCAGAGTGTGGAACTTCCATAGGTTTGTTCTTCTCCCCCGTGTCTTTTAACTTTACCTAAGGCTCTTACGGTACATTAGTATTTAGGCACAGCCCTACTTCACTACAAGCCGTGAACAACCACTTGGCAACGCCGCAACCGGCAAGAGATTCAGATCGGTTTCCCTCGAGCGCGATGAGCGTAATCCGGGTATCGAGCGCGTATTTTTAAATTCATTTAGGCTCAATTCAAAGATCGCGTAAATAGTATTGATATTTCCATTAAAATAATTAAATCAGTATAATAATTGAAAAATAAATATATTTATATAATATTTAAACTCTAAAACAAATTAATTTATGTGCATAGGTCAAGGCATAAGAACATGATGTGTTGTAAAAGGAAACAAGTGTAATTTAACATTTAGTTAGTAATTGTACTTAGTTTTAGTTTTGTTTATTTATTTATTAAATGTGTCTAGTTTCTTTTTTTGTTTTTTGACTCAGCCTTTTCCGATTTTTCTGTGGCATTTTTGTTATTTCTTTTTTTTAACATAATTATTTAAAAGAATGTTTGAAAATATAGACTCATAATGAACATATTTTTGTTCTCGTTACCACAAATACATTGCGAGCATAAATCATTAAAGCCTTCATGTTGTCTAGTGCTTAAATTAGTTAGATCACACAGGATAGCTTTTTGATTTTCCATTTTTAGGAAGTCACTCTCAGTATCAGGGTCATTAATAATTTTCTCAAAATCGCGCACATATGGAACAGAACGTCTTTAACAATTTCTGTAGGAACCTTTAAACCGCCACGTTGTGACAATCAAAGTATTCGTCGTCAATTAGGTTTCCCTTACTTTCAACAAGAAAAGAAACACAGATGTTAATTATATTTTTTTTACAATTTTGTGCAGCATAACCGGCTATATAAATTTGAAGATTTGTCAATTTATATTCATTTAGGTATTCAGTTTCAATAAAAACAAAATTTTTCAGTGTAATTATTTTGAGGTATTGTCCAATCAAGATCATTTTCCTGGATACAGCTGTCTCCCTGTTTTTTAATCTCAGCAAAAGAGAAATTACCATCAGCAGCGCTTCTAAATATATGTTTGAGTCTAATTTTTTCTCAGCATTTAAAATATCATCAAAGCTAACATTGTAATTACAACCTCCGAGAAGTCTGTATTTACCAAATCTTTTTTCTAACTTTTCAGTAGTAAATTTACCTGGTAAAATATACGACAAATCAAATTTTGAAAATGAATAGTCAATTTTTTCTAGTAAAACAGAGGTACTATGGCAAAGTGCAGAATAGGTGTCGTTTGTAAGGCAAACATTATTGTTTTCAAGTTTATGCCAAGCTTTCAGCAGGACTTTTCGGGAAACAGGGACTGTTTTGAGAAGTAAGTGTAAATTTGGAAAATACTAGGCACTGCATTTAACTTTAGTCTAGTTTTGGTAGGTACCTTTTGCATTGACCCATCTGGCAAGCGATAATCATCCTCTCTAATAATGTCACTTTCTAAAAAATGTTAGCGCAAACCACAGAATATTTTGAGGGTGACCATGACTGTCTAGGAATATTCCTAAGCCAATGGGCTTTAAGGTTTTCGTCCTTTGGAAGGTGAAAACAGATACAGCTGGTTCTCGCATCAAGAGAAGTTTTATAATTGGATTTGCACCCAGGCACACAACAAGGACTTGGGGAAAAATAATAATAATAACAGTAACTAAATAGTATCTAATAAGCGGACCAAGTACCTATGCAACGCAATAACAAAAATTAAAACGAACGAAAAAATTTCCCAAAAATGTATACCTACGTACTTACGGTAATTTCAATGCTAATATTTGTTACTGTTTTTAAAAAATAACTAAAAAATACCTTCAAAATTAAAGCCAAACACGAATCATTAAAACACATTTCAATTTTAATTATTTTTTAAAAATCACCACCACAAAATGTCAAGTTCATTTGCCGCCATTTACTTTAAGTACTTTAAAACACCGGCACTTTCCACCCGCAGATATTTTTGTTTTTACGCAATGTCTGCGGAAAAAAACTGTCCCGGTCACTCACAAATTTCACACAGTAAGACCTTTTACAGGTTTAGTCTTTATCTTAACAATATTTTCTTTCAAAAAAGTTGATTTATTCACAATAACACAACAGAGAAACAGGTCATTCAACGTAAATCATATGACTAAACGTGTGTCGCTAGATCTCAAGGCATAGTTGCCAGATTTCCTTGTTCACGGCTTGTAGTGAAGTAGGGCTGTGATTTAGGCTACTTAGAGTTTAGGTTTTGTCGACTGTCGCGAGGTATACAAAGTGTATATTAAAATGAAAATTTAGTTTAAAAAAATAAATACCTATGAGAATTTCGTAACTGACGAACTTAGGAATATTTCTCTTTTCAAAGAAATCGAAAAAATACGCGTAACCTCTATTTCTCTGTGGATTTTTTTTTGTGAACTGGCTTATTTGTCATATGGGTTTAATATTTTTAATATTAAGTAAACACATATAAAATCCTGATAAATTAAGAAACAAACCATATAAAAATAAAAATTTTAGCATATAATATTTCCCGATTTTACCTCCGTATTTTAAGGACAGTTTGTATCAAAGCAAAAAGATACAAATTAATTCTATTAAGTATTACTAAAGTTGTTTAAATTTTACTCTTATGGAATATACAGCATGTTCAAGATAAGGAGGGTCAGTATGGGGATCTCCGAAACGGTAAGAGATTGGTGGGTAGTTTAAGTTTAGCAAAGTTGCGTATTGGGAAGCTTAATAATATACCGTTGTAAAATTGAAGTTATATTTCTTACTTCCAAAAAAATGGCAAAAAAACTAAATTTTTTGATTTTTTTTTACTAGTTTATTTCAAAAATTAAAAAAATTCCAAAAATACATTCTAATTGAAACTTTTTGCGCTTTATGTATTGTTGAAGTTATTTTTTTTGTTAAACCATCATCAACTTTATTTTTTTAAATACGGCCCTGGGTTTTCTTTAATTTTTTTTAAACCTTTATTATCCCAATTAAAAAATATATATATATATATATATATATATATATATATATATATATATATATATATATATATATATATATATATATATATATATATATATATATATATATATATATATATATATATATATCTTTAATTCATTGTCTCTTATTGAAAATATGCAATGAAGGACCGTATTAAAAAAAAATTAAGTTGATGATGGTTTAGCGAAGAAGAAAAGTCGTAAGAAATTTTTGACTTTGCAAACGGATGAGTTGCAAAAAGTTCCATAAAAAATATATTTTTCTATTTTTTTAATTTATCAAATAAACTTGTAAAAAAATAAAAACGAAAATCGGAAATTTCAGTTTTTCGGCCATATTTCTGGAAGTACAAAATAGAACTTTAATTTTACAACGGTATATTATTAAGTTTCCCAGTACGCAATTTTGCCAAATTTAAACTACCCACCTATCTCTTACCGTTTCGGAGATCTCCATACTGGCCCTCCTTATCTTGGATAGGCTGTATTATTTTTCTAATGTTAATGTGGATATATTTCAAGTAAGACAATAAAGACGATGTGCTTTTTAATAAATCAGTATACATTTTTTACTAACCATAAATAAAAAAACCTGTTAAATAAAGAATAATTTAATCTAGTTCAAATTTTGTGGCAAAATTGGATTATCGAAAAGGCTAAAACAAAATCGAAACCTCTTAATTGGATGAACAGTAATTCCGTTATGTTGGAACAGAGGAAAGTAATATAATTAAATACAAATTTAGTTCAAAACAATTAAATACCTAAAATGCTTTTAAGAGATTAAAATATTTGTTGATAATTGTTTGAACTCTTGAATGTAATCCAAAAGGGTTTATTAAAACCAGTTAAGCAGTTGCGTAGAAGAGATAGCGTATTAATTATAAATATGGTAGCCAAGTTAGTTAGTAGGTAACATTTTTTAACTGCTTGCTTAAAATACCTCGATTGAAGCAAAGACTATTATAGTTTTCACTACAGACGCTCAGATCTTTTGTATGAATACTTATTGCCGACAATCGAATTTTATTGGAATATTTTATTTTTACCTTCCCGAAGCTACGCACCGTTGCCGTTTTGATAAGGTAAATAAATATTATTGTGGTTTAAATTATAATTTAACATAAAGTATTTCGTTAAATTAAACTTTTCATATAAACAAAAAAAGTAAAATTATGCAATTGTCATATAATTATATGACATATAAATACAGAGTTGTTTAATATAGTACTACAATGACACCTTTTAATGGAAAACCATTTATAAAAACTGAAATGACAATGGCGAGACTTTTCAAAAAGAAAAAAGAAAATATCAAAAAATCATTCATGTCACTAAAATGATCTAAAATAATAAATAATTATGTTAATCGGAATGCCCGCTGTGTGAACTGTGGACTTAGCATCAGCATTATCTTATCACTCTTTTTTTACGTTTTCGTCGTTTGCTGTTGACAACGAATAAAAGAAACTATTTAAATTATTACAATGAAAGCAAGCC
This sequence comes from Listronotus oregonensis, assembly GCA_019359885.1. NCBI lineage: Eukaryota > Metazoa > Arthropoda > Insecta > Coleoptera > Curculionidae > Listronotus > Listronotus oregonensis. Next base: position 79,370 of record JAHBCN010002086.1, read on the forward strand.
GCGAAAATGTATTTATTAAGTTATAATCGAAATCGGAATTCATATCGCACGACGCATATCCAATCATGGCAATTATCCACATCAACCGATAGTATATAGTGTTTAGTTACATCGAAATCGAGTTACAAGTCTGAAAAAGTCTAGAATTAGCTGGAAGAATTCTTTTACCACAGGATGCAAGAAAAGTGTAAAATAAATGTCTCCAGCGCCCTCAGGATAATCCGCAATGGCCGTCGAAAAAGGGAAAAACTAAGATAATTGATTTCAAATAAATTATTAACCTAATTAAAATAATTCTAACCTACCATTCTATTTAACTAAACATATATTTCGTAACAGTATATATTTTTTGATAAATATTTTCAAGTTGTCTTTTTATTTTATTTCCTCTATTTCCTTTTACGCGAAGTAAAATTTTGAAAGACTTTTCTTTAATTTTGCTGCATTTTACATTAGTAATTACCAATCACAGTGCCCAAAATGTTTAACAATATTTTCCAAAAGTCATTGATTGATTTTTAAAAATCTTGTCCATCATATTGGATCCGTCATTTTAAAGTCTGCAAATCTGACTTCGGACTCGTAATCAGCGACCCCTAAAACCCCCGTGCACTAAATTTGCCTTAATTTTTTTTAATTTTTGGAAAATCAATTCTAAGGGTGGATTTTTATTTTTCGTGTTCATTTTTTAACAAGTATACATTTGAAAAATTAAAAAAAATCTGTGTTTTTGCTGGTATTTTTTCGTGAAATTTGGGTATTTTAGACCTATTTTTTGAGGTTGGGGTAGTTTCTGTGATGTTAATGCTCAATTTTGACACTGGATTTCTGTTCCAAAGGAAAAAATACTTCGGGGTACATATATCGCATGTGAAGCTTGGACCACTTTTATATGCCTGTGTATTAATATGATAATATTAATTTTAACATATCATTTTTAAAAGTTTACTCTTAAACTTACTGAAAACTGCTTAGTTTTATCCTTACTCTTTAATAATTCTAAATGATATTTTTTCTTAAACTAAAAGGGAACTTAATATCCGAATACTTTCCAATTTTAATGAGATTTTCTATGCCAAGCCCCAAGATGCAACATTCGGTGTAGTGTTAAATAGTAAGTAAGATATAATTTTTAAGATTTAATTTACATGCCGTAGAATTGGGCAATGTCAGCTATTTACTAGCAAAGACCAGCCTTAGAACACATTACTTTAATATACTATAATAAATTTTCGCCCTGCTAAAGCATCTTGAATCTTTCGAATTTTTCACAATCAAGAAAATTCAATCGAGAGGAACCAAATGACGATCAGCTATAAAAGGCTTGACACAATATAATTAATTAAAATTTTAAAAGGGAAATTTTTTAAGAGATTAAAACCTTATTTTTGTCTTAATTTAAGGGATTTAAAAGGAATAAAAGTTAAAAATAAGATAATACAATATTTAGTTAATTATTAAATTTTAAGATTATGCTTTTATCAAACGGTTCAGCCTATAGTGATAGTTTGACTATCACTAAGGGCTAGTATCTTAAACAGGGCCGTAGCCAGGATTTTTTTGGGGGAGGAGGGTGCCAGTAACCTGTTGACTACCTGCTATAAGGTGACACGCGAACGACCCTTAAATGAATCGAAAACCAATCATATTATGTAATCTTAATTAATTTTTAATTGAAAATATTTATTAATTTTTATATAACAATTTCATACGCAAGAATTATTAAAACATTTTTCACTCTATACTCACTTTTATACCTTTTATTTATTTCGTGGGTTTTTAAATTTCGGTAAGGGGGAGGGATTCTAACCACCCGAACCTGGCTACGGTCCTGAATTTAAAGGTTAAGTTTTTTCAAAAAACAAACACACATATAATAATAACTTGATTTTAACAGATTTATATCTAATCAAAAAAACTGACCAATTTGGTAGTACTATTTTGCCTATCGTCAATCCGAAAGAAAAGTGACATAACTAAAAAACTTAGCGGGTCCTTGAAATTGTTAGACCATGTTATAGTTTTAATAACACAAAAATCTTGGACTTAGTTTTGTAAAAGTGGTCAATAAAAAAATCTGAGGTATTTGAGGTATGTTACTACAGTGTGTTTTTGGTCATATTTTATTTGATTTTCTGGATATTACGCAAAAATGGGAATTTTGGACTTATATGTTTCGGAATGACGATATGTAATTTAAGTTTTGGTTTTCTATAAAATTATTGTAAATTTAAATTTAAAAAAAGTTGTTTATTACTGAACTCATATTTTTTCATAAAAATATTTAAAGTTTAAAACAGTTAATCGGTACCTTTAAATTTAAAGATGTAGTTTTAATCTAGTTGCTTCAGGGGATTTTTAATCTCAAATTATTTGCCAACCAAGTTACTAAATGTGAATTATTAAACCTTTTGATTTATTCTGTTATAAGACATAGCCAGCCAGGTTAAAAGAATAGGTAAAAATTAATATTAAGTTATGGCCCTGTATTGGGTCATAAAAAAACTGTAAATTTTCGATTGTAGAATATTATTTTTTTACCAAATCAGCCCTTGCCATGTTGCTATTAAAAAGAGTGGTTAAAGTTGAATGTTTACGTAGCGTCAATGTAAAACTTACAGGTTTTAAAGGCTTTTGGAGATGAGAATTAAGAATCCGTTAAAGGTTTATGTTGTTTTGTCATATTTTTTACTAATTAAAAGTAAAATAATATAATTACTTTAGAAAAAAATACTTTATTAAAGTCGCAAATCAACTAACACTAACTAAATTTAATAGTTTTTATTTAAACTTTAACTGCCGAGATAAATTTATATTTGGTGTGTCATTGCTATAAACAATTCTGTCTTGTATCCTGTTTGTGTGGCAATTTACAATCCATATCAATTATAATAAATGAAAAAATGCTACTTTTAAGTGATATCACAATTTTCTTCGAAAAATTTTAAATAATTTACTTACGTGGAACAATTAAGACATCTCTATTCTTTTTTCTATTATCTCCTCTATGCCCACCAGCGCAGTCTCCTATAGTAAATCTGGGAGTCTGTTTACATATAAGCATGTATTCTCGTTGATATTCGTTTAACTTTGTTATGGGATTCCTTTGAGATTTCTGTTTAAGCCGTTGAGAAAGTTCGCTCACGCTAAACCAAGAATTGCCGCAAGTGACGTATTCCTCTAAAGTGTCGTAAACAAATTTATACTGTTCCTAAAAATAAATAAATGCATTCTTGGATTTAAATTCCGCTCTAAAGTTTTAATAAATGACATGCAAAGGTTGGTTAGCTCAAGAGTTTTATTACCCTAAACTTTTACACAAATTTAACAAGAAATAACTGTAGAGAAACGATGACTAGAGCAAGAGAGATTATATATTAAATGTCTTGTGGTGTTACAGTAAATACCAAAAACACAAATTTCAGGGGGGCAAAAATAATTAGAGTAAATTTTATTTATAATTTTACCAATCCATTTCAATTTTATTTCTTTTTAGATAAAAAGTAATCCGTTTAAAAGTAAGCTAGTAGATTGACCAGATTAAATTTCTTAAAAATGGTATGTCTCAAAGGATATCAAAAAAACATACTTTAATTTAAAGAAATTAAAAAAATAATAACTATATTATTGGTATGGACACTTGCAATGCAGGTGGTGCAGAAAAACGTGGGTAAAACTGTTGCCTAAAAGAAATAACGTCAAACAAAATAGCAAATTAATAAATAAGGGTTTAGGTAGGTTTTTATCAGTTTTGGGAAGTTTGGGTTATTTTTAGGTTTTCGAGAGTTTGCCTCTTGTTGAAGCAATATTATGACGAAAAAATATATCTATTTGTGACCACCCCTTTGCGATCAATTATTTTCTGTGAGGTTTCCTTGTATGGTACATATGATTGTATTGACTCAGGCCTCAGTCTTCGTGGACTGTCCCAAAAAAAAACCAAACTTTTAAAATATATATCAAATTATAAAGCTTTACTAAACTGCCAACTTACAAACAAATTTGTTCAGTAATACTTTCGTGTAGTAGTACTTACTACGTTTTCAATCATTCCCATTCTTGACTGTCTTAATTTCTTTAAATAACCAAAAATATCAAATTTATTTTCCTCCTCATCTAGTTCCATATTGGCGTCAACAGACAGGTAGACTCCAGATCTGCCACCACCGTCACTAAAAATACATATAAATATAAATCAAAACTTAAATGACAATTCATTTTTACAAAAAGGAGAAACAAAAGATCTTATTGGGGTTGCTTGCACCATATTTTACAAGATAAGTCATAGACGTATTCAGGGTGGGAAGACTGAGGGGCTATAGCTCCCTCACCTCCCAAAGGCGACGTTTTTTTTTTATTTAGGCAATTACGTGTTGAAGTTTATGTAACCTAATTGTCACTCTTAGGTTTATAGATTTATCGTCCACTATTGATTTTATCTCATTGTTTTTAAAAATAATAAAATTAAGTTTTTTTAGGAAATATTAGGTTTTATATGGGCAGCCCTTACCACACCTAAATCCTGGCTACGTCAATGGGCTAAGTAATAATTTTTCTTTGGGGGCAAGTTATAATTTTTATTTGGCATAACACAGGGCGTTTAATTATCCGGGATGAAGAACAAGAGCGCTTTGAGGTCGTTATTATTTGTTTCATTACAAAATGCATGAAGGGGTCTCATAGCATTAAATTACCTAGAAATCCCTAAGAGTCTTAGAATTGCCAGAAAATGTTCCATTGGTCCACTACCATTCTGTTTATCTTCCACACGGTTTTACAAAATATTGCTTTGTGCTATTAAGGCTACTTTAACACATTTTTTTTTAAACCAATAGGCCAATAAGATGTATTTTAGGATGTTTCGATCTTTTTGTTATGATTTTCTTTGTTGGATCAATCTATAGCAAAACTTCGTGGGACAATTATTTGCTCTTTTGTTCTTTATTAGCAAAACAAACATGCATGTTTTAAGTTATATTGTTGCAAAGGTATATTATCCCTTTACAATGTACGAACCGATTTAGATTTTTGTAGAACTTAAAATAAGTATAGGTACATATTTTTTATACTCTGCTGGGAAAAAGCTGTTGAGTTATTATAATTTTTATTTACTGTTCATATGAAAGCTAAATTCTTTTCTAATTAATTTGGTTTAAGTTTAGTTCCATTGTTTTTATTAAAATATTATATTTATTTATTATAAATTGGCCATGGCCCACTATTATAAATAAAAATTAACATATTAAGAATCTATATATAAATAATATTCAGGGTGTCCCATATAAAATATTATAAGTTTAAACAATAAAAAAAACTAACTAAGCCACTTAACCTTATGTAAAGAGCTTTGAAGGTAGTAGTTTTTATGTGTTTACTAGATAAATGCCTAAAAAACTAAGTGGGCCGTGACAAATTTGACCTAGAAATCTGTCATTTTGTTAACAAGTAAAATAGTGTATAAACCGCAAAATTTTTTACCTTTGATAGTAACCCCAATACCATTTAAATTATCTAAAACTAGATATTCTGTACTAGATGGCAAATAAATACATTTTATTTAAAATATTAGGCTCTAAAAGGTAAAAATTAAAACTAAATATGTTTAAATAAAAGTTGTATTTCTACTACGACTAGTACTTTAAACCTTTTTAAACAAATAGTAAAAAAAAATTAATAGGCGAATTTTTAAAAATATTTCAAAAACTTTTAAAATGATTAATATGCCAGAGAGTAGAGTTATTTTTGATTTCCGCATTTCTGTTAACACTTTGTGCTTCGAGAAAAGTTTTTAATTAATTGTGGAAAACTCGTTAAAGGTTGACCTTTCAAAATTTATATTATAAAATTTCAGTAAAAGTTTTTTTACTGAAAAAAAAAACAGGTAAATTTAAAATATTCGTATTTTGTTAGACTATTATTATAAAAGTTGGGAATAAAAAATAAAAATAAGATAAGCTGTCTAGAGAGCCTATAATTAATAAAATAGCATTATTATAAGTGATAATAAATAGTTATTTTAGTAGCGCAAGTTTTGATTAAGGTTTTGAATTGCCAATTTAGTTTAACTCAATTAGTGTACTTCAGGGTAGAGCACGGATTTTTAACACTTTACCACATTCCTTAAAACACGCGTTTCTCTTACTTAATTTCAAAAATTACCTACAAATGACTAATTATAAGAAGAAACAACTATAAACCCTTATTTTTTTCTCAGGTTTTTTCTTTACTTGTATGTAAATGTGACAATTTTTAAACTTCCGTATTTTATTTTAAATAAAATATTGATTTCAGTTGCTTTTACTCGTAATCTATCTAAAGGTTACACTCTTAAAATACATTTTCTTTTTTTAAGCTTCTTGGGCACCCAAAAAAATTTTAAATTCCTTATTGGGTAGGTATATAAGGGTATCATTAGATGGTCTTCGAAAATACAAAAAATGTGTAGTCGTCATTTCTTTTTATTTAAGTCAAATAATACTTTATTTGGATAAAATAAAATTTATTAACGGCGAGCCCAGTTTGGGTATTAAAGCTGGTTAGTTTAAATATTTTCGTGCCTAGATACTAGTTTCTTGCTGTTGTAGCATAGTCGAAAACTCAATCAATGAGATTAAAAAATAAAAAAAAAAATTAAAAAATAATGCCGGGGACGCAAGCTATGAACACTACGACCAACAGAAAAAGTCAAACATATAAGACACTTGGAGCATCAATATTTTATTTATTTTTTATTGAGTGCAGTTTTTGTGTGACGTGGTATTTTTTCTTAAAAAAAGCAAATGTTTATTGTCACAGCACTGTCGTAAGTACCATAGACCCTTTTACAAATACAATTTTATATCGGCATGCTCTTTAATTATTAAACAGTTTGACTTTAAATCCAAAGAACTATGCTGAGTATTGCCAGAAAAAAATATCCTATAGAATAGAACCTATAATGTTTGCAAATAAACCACTAGTTAATAAATATGCAATTAATAAAAAACCCGTTCAATTCATAGTTAAAAAGACGTTTAAGTACATGTCTTTAAACTTGTCAATGGCAAAAGCTAGAAAGACAATTGACCAATTTAATTCCTAATTTCAAGAAAACAATCTCAGTGTTTGTGAAAACTTGAAATTTTATTTATACATCTTATTTTTTTTTTATTTAAAACTTCCTTGTTGGTAACATTTTATAAAATTATTCTGTATGCACAAAAGACATATTTTATTTCTTTAAAAAAATTAAAAATTCATCTTTTATTAGCCCTCCTTATTGAATAATACAGAATTGAGGAGCTAATATTCAAACAGTGATTTGCTGCATACATATTAAAATATGTGAAGTAAAAAAACAACTTTCATCATAAATAATGATGTTTATGACTAATATTATAGGGTAAATTTAATGCCTTCTAATAAGCTTTCAATAGGCCATAATCTGGTAAATAAAATGTCGTTTTTTTATTTTAAATATGGATATAACACGTTTTGAATGAAATCCAGAGACAAATCAAACGTTTTGATTGATACATATTGATGGACAGATCACATTTTGATTAAAAGAACATTCTATAAGTAATTTATTTGCTCGGAAAAAACAAGCTTTACATATATATATATATATATATATATATATATATATATATATATATATATATATATATATATATATATATATATATATATATATATATATATATATATATATATATATATATATATATATATATATATATATATATATATATATATATATATATTATATATATATATAAATATATATATATAAATATATATATATATACATATATATATATATATATATATATATATATATATATATATATATATATATATATATATATATATATATATATATATATATATATAATAAAAAGTAATGTAACCTTATTGTAACTATTATTTTGTGAATAACCTAAACCTTTGGCGATCCTTTTTTTGTAACATATGAAGCAAATTTTAATTGTTAAATAATATTGTTGGTCGACATGCAGTCAAATTTCGAAGGTCAATAAATACGTTGTTTTTTGAGATAACCATAGCTTGTGTTACATTTTTTTAAAGGGGAAAGATTAAATTTTGAAAATATAGAAACATATACAGGGTGTTCCATTTAAAATAACATAGTTGTCCTATAATGGAAAATCGGCCATTTTGTTTTTGAGCTAATGGAATGTTACAATAAAATCGTGAAGGTAACTGAGAATAAACTTTAAAGAAATATAAGTGCATCTGCAAAAACCGCATCTTGATACCTTTATTTGTTCCAAAGTTATTCTCGATTAAAATGGGTCAAAATATGGCCGGCCACCCTGTATATATATATATATATATATATATATATATATATATATATATATATATATATATATATAAAGCAGACAAAAAGGTGTGGTTTGTAGAATTCAAATAGACAAAAAACGGATTTTTCAATTTTTTTGTGACAAATCACATTTTAAATGTTAGCTTCTCAGAGCAGTCAACATTCAAAACGTGATTTGTCAGATAAATATTAAAATGAGTAAAATGACAAAAACTATTTTCATCATAAGCAATGATGTTTATGGCTAATATTAAAGACTAAATTTAATGTCTTCTAATAGACTTTTAATAGGCCATAATCTGATAAATAAAATGTCATTTTATTGTTGTAATTATTTAAAATATATACACAATACGGTTTAAATGAAATCCAGGGACAAATTATGTTTTCATTTATTCATATTGATGGACAAATCACGTTTCGATTGAAAAAACATTGTTTAAGTAATTTATTTGCTTAAAAATAACATGCTTTACATATATATATTAGTAGAAAAAAAGATGTGGTTTGAGAAGTAGAAATCGAATAGACAAAAAACAGGTTTTTCAATTTTCTGTGACAAATTACTTTTTGAATGATAACTCCTCAACTTAAATAGTCGATATTTAGCCGTTACATTAAGTAGCATTAACTTTATCAGATGATCGATCAGACCCCCAAGTTTCTATGTTTTATTTTTTTTAATAAGACAAGTTTGCTCGTAAATAGCATTCAATAAAATTCTTCTATATACATAAAAACACATGTGTTTTTCCTATAAAAAAAATTAAATATCTTTTTTTTACAAACAAACTTTAAACTTATAGTATAGTAGTTGATAGTAGTTATGGCCTGAACTTATAGTATGACACGTCCTTCAGACGTCCTGGTTTTTAAATCTTGATAAAATAGGTTTTAGTTACATCTTTTTCATATATTTGTTTATGTTATAATATAAAATATTTGTTTTTAAATTTTTAATATACAATAAAAATAGAAATTGGTATTTTTATGATTTGAAACCAAGATGTTTGAGTTAGTTGGTAATATTTAAACGTCTGCTTTACGAATATGATAGTTTTTCTAATAAATATTACCACAAATTAAAATAAGGGATAATTTATAAAAACTTGTCTTTATTTTCTTACGCCATAATAATGTTTGGACAACACTCAATGGTCTCTGTGTGGAGACTTGGAAGATTTACTGTGTTTAAGCTAAAATGGTACCTATATAGTCTAGTCAAGAAGTGTGTTTCCTGCGAAAAATAGTCAGGAGGCTTTGAAAAATATGGGCTGTAGCTCATTCGACGCGGAATGAAAATCTGAAAAAGGCGTTTTGAGGATTTTTCTGCCAATAAAAATTGCAATTATTAATAACAAAAAACAAAAAAAAAGGAATTCCTTTCGATTTTTGATGATAACTCAGAAATTATAAGAGATATCGAAAATTGCAAGAAAGATCCTTGAAAAGAGGGAAATTTTCAAAAGAAAATCTCCCTTTCCGAAACTCTATCTGCATTATTTATAATTTTAATTTAACGTTGACAATGAGCCTTCGCGCGACATTTTTGGTTACGCGCCCGGAGTTAAAACCGAGTACGTCACACTAAATAATTCTTTTTAAGGTATTAATTATTAATTAAAATTAAAAATATATTATATTAAAAACACTTTAAATAATTTATTCCTGTTGAAAATTTAAATTAAAGTTATTTTTTTAACAAGTTAGATAATTTTTATTAACAAAATTGTTTTGAAATTTTGTCTTCATTGTATATTAAAAAAATGTTCGAAATAATTGTAAAAAATGTTCGCTTCGTGGAGCCCTTCTTATATACATACTTAACAAGATCACGCCATAAAAGTTAAAAAAATAATTCTTTGTTTATAATAATGTTAAAACTTTAACAAAAAACAAAAAACCAGTAATATTGTCAAAGTTATAAAATTATTATAAACAAAGGATTAAAAATTATTATTAATCTTTTATGGTCCGATCTTGTTAAGTATACATATAAAAAGGGCTCCACAAAGCGAAACATGTTTACGACAATCATTTATACATTTTTTTTAATGTACCATAAAGACGAAATTTCAAGACAATTTTGTTAATTAACAATTGTTTAACTTATGCAAAAACTACCTTTAAATCAAATTTTCAACGGGAATAAATCCTTTGAAGTGTTCTAAATACACCATAATTTTTAAAAAAATTTCAATTAATATTTAATATCTTAAAAATAATTATTTAGTGTGACGTACTCAGTTTTGACTTCGAGTGCGCAACCAAAAAGGTCTTGCGGAGTCCCAATTTCAGCATTTAATTAAAATTATAAATAATAGAGATAGAGTTTTAAGAAATAGGCTTTTTTTAATTTCCTTCTTTTCAAGGTTTTTTTGCACTTTCCGCTATCTCTTATGGTTTTTAAGTTATTATCAAAAATCGAAAGGTTTTTTTTTCGTTTTTTGTCAATAATAATTGGTGTTTTTATTGGCAGAAAAAATCCTTAAAACGCCATTCTCAGATTTGCATTCCGCGTCGAATGAGCTATCGCTGACGTTTTTTGAAGCCTTCTAACTATTTTTTGCAGAAAACACAATATTTGACCAGACTAATATCGCTTTTAGGACACGTAATCATGTTTGTAAACTAAATAGTACACCTTGTAAGGAATGCCTGTAGTGTCAGTAATGTCACGAATAGGCTTAAGAATAGTTGGATCCTTTATCTGCATAATGTTGGTTAATCGCAGCAGTTCAAAACTAACCAACAATGATATTGAGGTAAAATAGCTTACTTGCAATGAACTACCATCGGACCAGCTTCCTTAGACTTTATTCTGTGACCGACGACTGCTCTAACTCGTCTCCTAAATTCTAACAGTGCATTTCCAAATGGACAAGAATGGCAATGCCATTCTGTAAAATGAAACTGAAGAATAAATCTTTCTTCTGTTATCGTCTGTAAAAATAAAATGTAATTTGACTTATATAAAAGACAACAGAAAGTGATTAACTTATACTGAAAAGTACAGATATTTAGTATTTCCATTTTTACTAAATATCTACTCGTGTCGTCAATTACTTACTTTATCTCTAGAATTCTTATAAAAAGTCAGGTGCAAATTAAAAATATAACCAATTTAATATTTATATTAAAAAAAAATTCTTTATTCTTTAGCGCTGTCCTCTGATTTGATAATTACTATAAGATACTCAATATAATTTAAAATCGTCAAATTTAAAAAATAATGCGTCTTTAATTTTAGTACTATCAAGTTAAAAAATAAGAACAACACTATAAATTTAAAATCAAATATATAGCACTGTCAATGACACCAGATTTTAAACCATACCCACGGAATAAAATACTATACCATTTAAACTGGTTGTTCAATATGTTTTGCAGTTCGATAAGAAAAACATAAATTTATGGTTTAAAATAACACTTTATTATTCAGTATAGTCTCCCTGAACATCAATACACTTGTTCCAACGAGATTCCGATTCATGAATTCCATCCCTGAAGTGAGAATCCGAAAGGGCTGCAAAACACGCTTCCACTGCTGTAATGACCTCATCATTTGATAAAAAATGCTTTCCACGCATGAATTTTTTTAGGTTTGGAAACAGATGAGAGTCGCTAGGGGCCAAATCCGGTATATACGGTGGATGCTGCAATAATTCGAACTTTAATTCATATATTTTAGCCATTATCCTGATGATATTTTTTTCTACAAACCGGGTCTTTTTTCACGAACTTTTTCCTTCAGCCGGTCTAAAAGGTTATAATAATATTCAGAATTTATTGTTTTACCATTTTGCGAATATTCCTTTCGCATCCCAAAAGACCGATGCTAACACCTTCTTGGACGATTTCTGGACACGAACTCGTTTCGGAGCCGGAGAACCAGTTTTACACCACTCCTTAGCCTCTTGTTTTGATTCAAGATCATGGTAATAGACCCAAGTCTTATCCATAGTAATGAATCAACGCACAAAATCCACTTTATCCTTTTGCAAACGCTCTAAATGTTGCTGAGAAAGTAGCATTCGAATGTGTTTTTGTTCCATTGTTAGCGAATGCGGCACTTATTGTCAGTCAAAATATTGCTTATACTGCCCAATAAGATGCCTAGGGCTTCAACTGAATCTCTTTCAGTCACTCGACGACTTTCCAATACGATACCCCGGATTTTTTTCTACGATTTCTGGTGTTGTTGCCGTTTTGAACGTGGATCGTCTTCAAGGCTTGCACGACCACGTTTAAATTCAGCAGTCCTTATACATTTTCAACATTCGGTCATAAATTTCCTTTGCTTTTAAACTTTCCAAAAATAAAAATTTTATCAGTGCACAATATTTGATTTATTCCATTGTAAAAAAAATACGTCAATACTAAATGGCTTGTAAACAAAGAGTAAATTAACAGATTAAAATAAAACTTTGCATACGTTCATATGAAAAGTGTACCAACATAACAAAAAAAAATCAGGCTAGTAGCAACGCTCTCTTATCGAACCATAAAACTTATTGAACATCCTGGCAAGTAAGTCTATTGATTACATGTATTATAATATCATTAGAAATTTTAACTTTTAGTATAGTACAACTTTATTTTAAGTTTCACGTCATTTTAAAAGTTAAGAACTTACCTCATTTTGTTTTTTGTATAACCTAAACGTTCTTATTCTAAAATTAGCTAACTCTTCTTCTTGTATAACTTTTATATGAATTCCACCATAGACCTCCTCCAAGTCATTAGAAGCGGGCCAATACTGCATACACATTACCTAGGAAGAAAAAATGGTATATTGCCACACAAGTTGTCTAAGGATAAAATTTATAAAGGAAATAATGTTAAGCTTTAAGCTCGGCTTTAAGGTAAAAAAATTGATGAAAAATAACACAGGTCCACAAAAAAAACTGGTGTATGCTGGGTGTCAGACTAAGATTTTCTGGCCCATTTCTTTGGCTGAACACGAGTCTAAAGTCAAAATTGGGGGTCAAACAGCAATAAATCGAGAAAACCCCAAAAAACCTATACGGTACATTTACCGGCAGAAACCTGCTAGCACGGAATGCTTGGACTACGACTATGTAAAGGCCCCTACGGTTATTTTCATCCATTCGTATCGCCGCATGAACGGGTAAAATGCCAAAAACTGATGTCTGTGGGGCGAAATGCTGCCGTCGTCGAAAAAAATTTTTTTGGGACTTGATTTTTAACGACGGTTTGACTTGTGGCATTCCTACCGATAGATTGTAGGGATTTTATTTAAAATAGACGGATTTTTTTGCATAAGTGAAGAAAAAGGGAAAGGGCAAAATGTTCATACTTGTTTTTTTTTAATTTAAAAAAAGTTTTTATGACGTAACCGTAGAACGCAAAAAAACGGTCCAAGTGGGTTTCCCCTTTTTAAGGGGCCCCCACAGACTGCGGCCAATCTAAAAGTGGGGAACCCATTACCAAACCGTCTTTCCCAAAAAAACAAGCCCCCGGAGTTTTTTTACGATAGGAAGAGGGTTTTTTCCCCACATACACGGGTTTTGCAATTTACACGTTCCCGTTCTGTATCGCGGCGATACGAATGGATGAAAATAACCGTAGTCTGTGGGGGCCTTTAGCCATATAAGATACAAAAATTTCGTAAAACAAAAAAGGGTCCTTTATAAATTGTTTATAAAAAAGTTAGATAAACATTTTTAATACGATAAATAATAAAGAAGATATAAACAAAAATGTAATTTTGACAAAAAAATGCTGTCCAAAATGAGATTTTTTTTATTAATGTAAGTTTTGGATTTTTTAATAATAATTTATTTATTTGAATCCCAAATTACTTAAAATTTGCAAAAAAATCAAAAATAATAAAAAAAAAAATTCCAGAGGTATACCTTGAAAAAATCCTAAAAATTCGTTTTTTTATTATAACTCAAAAAATACTGCATTTAGACAAAAGAGTTATATAACTTACAATTAAATAAAAGGTCTTGTAAAAATACATAGATTTGTGTCTCTTTTATAGTTTCTAAGATATTGACGTTTTAGCTAAAAAAAAACCGTTAATATGTGAAATTACGCATTTTCTCAATTATTTGCTGTTTGACCCCCAATTTTGACTTTAGATTCGTGTTCAGCGGAAAAATACTCCAGAAAATCCTGGTCCGACACCCACCACACTTTATTTTTTTTTGTGGGCCTGTGTAATATTTGTTAAACTTAAAAAATATTTAATAGAAAGAATTGCATATTATAAGTGCAAAATTTAAGTGCCCTGAAATGGTGTGTGTTTATGAGAAAAATCAGTACTTTTAATACATACAAAGAAATATTATTAAAAAAACCCAAAATGTACGTTCAGATATTTTGTTGTACCAAGTCCAGCAGTGAGCTACTAAGTTAGAGCCTATTTACTAAACCAAAAATATTATAAGAAATAGAAATATTGTTAACAAATACCAAATAAACTTGACATTTTATATATTTTTTAAATATATTTAAAGGTAGATCCGAACGAAAAATTTCAACGGTCTCCTTGGACGAAAATATAAAAAAAAGTTTTTATAAATATATGTCCCACACTTCTTAACTGTTGGACCACAGGGCGGAAAAGTTTTGAGAAAAAAACTATTCTATTTTATAAATATAGAAAAACATAGACGCATGACATTTGCGTTAGAAGTTTATGTTTTTCAAAGCTCTCTTACAACAATATTTGTAATCATCTGCTACTCTGGAAAATGATTGAAATCTGCAAGCCTCAGTAGTTTTTTTATTGTATTATTTTATATCACTTACTTGCATTGCTGACCTCGTATTGCAGACATGTTTTTAATTTTTTTTTTTAAAAACGGCAAAATTTCCATATTATCTATATTTCTATATTTCCAACCGCAGGAAGAGATGCAGTAAAAACATTGAGGGTTGCAAATTTTAACGCTTTTGGAAACATAAACATCCATCCCAAATTTCTTGCATCTATGTTAAGCCAAATTAAAATTTTACCGCCTTGTAGTTTAAAGATTAAAAAGTTTGGGACAAATGTTAGTGAAATTTTTCGCAATATTATAGAAACACCCTGTTTCATTTTTGTTCGTTTTATTAAACCCTTTTATTTTTTAGTCCTTCCGTGCACGCGTTCAACTTTATGTCACAGCCTTATAGTTTTTAACTTTATTAACTTATGTATGACAATGTAAATAAGCACTTTTTACAAATAACTAATATTATTTAATTTAAAAAATTTCTAAAAAACATTATAAAAAAACAAAAAAAATCTATCATACCTCTTTAAATACTAATAAGCAACCCAAATTACGGAAAAACTCTTTAAAAAGTAAAAATAAATAAATATTAAATGTTTTCATTCCTTAAAGATACCGTAGGGGTATCTTAAATTTTAGAGAATCTGAAACAAAACTAACCAGAACAATGAAACACTTATCTTTTACGACGCAGAATTTCAAATAATTTAGAGATATCCCAGTATTTATAAGCCCCAAATGTAAATAATTCCCGTGAGGTATGATCATGCGGTTTTTGAGATTAGCATTATTAGGGAAACTGCAACATTGTCAGTCCCAAAAGATTTTGGGTCAACTCGTCATTATAACAGTTTAATTTTTATGTAGAATATGTCCAAATTGTATTTACAAGTAAATATATTTACAGTTATTTAAATATTTAGCAAATTCGAAATAAAATAGTAAATAATTATTTAAAAATATGTAGAATATTAAACCAAAAAATGCTGAATTTTACATAGTTAAAAATGGCAGTTCTATTGCTGTTAATTGTCATTTCGTTTTATATTAATTATATTATATAGAAGGTGAAGCCTTAAACCATCTACTTTAATAGTGAAATATATTATCGAGAAACTAAATCTCTTTTAAAAGTACGACTTTAAAGATTTTAAACTTCCCATTTAGTTACCAGAAGTTTTACCTTAAAACGAGGCATAAATCTATTTTTTTAAAGGAAAAACTTTACTAATTTAGTCTTAATTTTATATACCACTTTTTCCTTATCACTTTTAGTGGCCTTCTTTCTTTGTCTTTTAAAAGGCCGTCCTGATGGACCCCTGGGCGTTTAGCAAGTGTTCCGTCTATTTGTGTGTCTTAGAATTTTACCCTTCCTTAATAGTTTTTTTTACTATCTTTATTATTGGGTAAAATACTAAGCTTGTATGGCCAAAACTAGAGAAAAAAAATAAAAGGTACTTCTGGGTTATCTTTACTACTTTTTTAATGCATCATAATTATTTATAAAGTAAAAGACTTTTTTTTTACTCTATTGTTTTAATTTATTTAAAACTCAACATTTAAAGGAGTTAGTATTTCCAGTGTCATCTTTTGGTGAATACATATGTATAAAAATTATATATATATTTAAAATTTATATATATATATATATATATATATATATATATATATATATATATATATATATATATAATATATATATATATAAATATATATATATATTATATATATAAAAAAAAAAAAAAAATAATATAATAATAAAATATATAATATATATATATAATATATATATATATATATATATATATATATATATATATATATATATATATATATATATATATATATATATATATATTATGTATGCTCAATATATCTCAAATAGTTGTTAACCTATAAGAACTAATTGTTAAATAATGAGTACATGTTGGTTGGGTTGTTTGGAATTTTTTTAATTGCAGTTAAGACCAAAAAAGAATATAATTATTTAATAAAAAATATTACTGTTAATAAATTTTGTTTTACCACGGTTTGAAGCCATCATTGGTGCCAAAACCTAAATAAAATAAGTAAAAAAAAGTCTTGCAAAAACTCGCATTAATTTAAAGAAAACAATTTTTTTCTCGGTTAAAAGTATAGAAAGTTACCAGAAGTATTAAAATTAAACTGACATAAGAATATTGCTTTAGGAAGGAGGGAAAAAACACATAACAAGATAAATCTCTTAAAGACTTTTAAAGTTAAGGGATTATTCCTAAATTTAACCTAAAATTTTTGGCAAAATTAAAAAATGATTTTACATACTTTATTGTGTAGTTACAAAAAATTAATTAAATTGTCCATTTATTTTAAAACACCCTGCATGCGGTAAATTATTTTTTAAATATTATTTATAATAATGCTAACACGCTACACTTATTAAAAAAAAGTACATCAGTTTTAAAAAAGAAACTCATTATAAGGAAATATTAAGCCGTTAGGACTAGTATTACTAACCTAACCCATGTTGAAGCAAAGCCAATATATCCATATAGAAATTAAAAATTATAGATCGCAAAAACACCAAGGAAAATTTGAATATCTCAAATAGTAAATACTTTCAAAATAAGTATATTTAAATATTAAATACTATTTTAGAATTTTAAACAGATAAATAAAATGATTTAAATTTTTTTGTATTGTATAAACGTATTATTTTTTTTTTGTTCTTTTTATAATGTTTCTTTAAAATGCAGAAAACTGTTTTAATTAAATAATATGAGTTATTCGTCTTAAAGTGTTTTTTTAAATTAAGTCTTCTTAGAAGTACTAATATATATATATATATAAATATATATATATATATATATATATATATATATATATATATATATATAAAAAAACATTTTATCACTTTGGGGAAAAAAGTGCTAATTCTTATTGTCATAACTTAATAAAGTAGAAACTATATGGTTGTGACGCTGTGACATAAAGTTAAACGCGTGGATAAAGGCACTTAAAAATAAAAGGGTTTTATAAAACAAACAAAAATGAGTTTTTAAATTCAGGGTGATTTTATAATATTGCGACAGATTTCACTACCATTTGTATAAAAATTTTTAATTTTTGAACTACAAGGCGGTAATGAAGATAGTCGATTTGTTTATATAATTTTTTTTTTAACTTTTTAAAACCAAAACGCCTTTATTGTTTTTTTTTTTTTTATTTTGTAAATTTTTTTTTTAAAAGGGGTACAGATTTGGGTAAGGGGACAAGTTTTTGGGGTTTTTATGGATTTTTTAATAACCAGAAATTTTAAATTTCGATTCCGGGGGTATCCGAAAAAAAAAAATTTGTTTTTTTTGTTTTTTTTTTCGACGTTTTAAAAAAAACAAAGACACTTTTTGCCAAACTTTTTAAGCTTTTTTTAAATTTTTGAGACGCTTTTTTTTAAAAACATCAACTTTATTTTTTTACGGATTGGGTTTTTTTTTTTTTTTTAAACCCCTTATTATCCCAATTATAAAAATGTATAACACAAAATTTTTTTAAAAATGGAACGCCCCTATAAGAAATGATGGTTCCCCTTTTCTAACTATTTTTCTTTTGGAAAATATGTTTATTTAACAGAAAATTTTAAGGTTTTAACCCCTTGTAATTGGGGTTATAACTGCTTAAAAATGCAAAAAAAAATTTATGTCGTATTTAAAAAAAAAAGTTGATGATGGAACGAAAACAAAAAATCAAAAAAATCTCTCAACGCTGTTTTGTAGAGTTTAAAAGTGGCCTTAAAAAAATGTCTTTTTTTTTTCCATATCTCTGTAAAAAGCCAGAAAAAAAAAAACGAAATCAGCAAATTTTTGGTTTTTTTCCCGGGTATCTCCGGAAGCACTGGAATTTTGAATTTCTAACGTAAGGGTTTGTTACGCAAATCCAACTTTTCCATAATTTAACGACTTCATTTTACGGTTTCCGAGATCCCCATGCATGCACTCGAATCTGTGGCACCCTGGATAAGTAATTAAAATGTAAGCAACCACATTTAAAGAGATCTGGCATTTTCAATTAAATTACATTCCGTGCCCAATTTGTTTTAGGCTGCACATTTCTAAGATAATTTGCGCTTAACATTCACCTCTTACTTCCTGAATAATTCGTTTGTTAAAATAATTTTCTTTACTTTAACGAATTGCTTATGTTTAAAAACTTTTAACAGCTCTGATTTTTATTATTAAAAACTTTATATTATTTAACAAAAAGTAAAAGTACAGCTAATAAAATATTTTGATTAATAATAAATTATACATTTTAATATTAGTATGTGCAAATAATTTTATTATTAATTTTAAATTTTACTATTAGTAAATTTCAAAAGGGGTTTAAAAAATTTTTGGAAAATGGGGAAATTTTTTTAAAATTAAAAAAAAAGGAAAAACAAAATCAATAGAACAATACATAATTTTAAGTCCTATAAAGCCTTTTCGTGTCAAGTATCAGTGATAAAAATCACTTAAAACCCCCCATTTACAGTGCGTCCTAACCTAAGGCGGCGACTTTTTAACGAAGTTGTAAATTTAAAGCCCTACGAGCATTACATTCGCCCCGCCAGGCGGCGATGACTGTAACCGAACGTTGTACCCCTTCAGTTTATCACCACATCGGGAAGGGGGTTTTTTGGGGGTTAAAATTTTAAGCTCAAAACCCCGGCGCTTCCCTTTTTTAAAAAAACGGGAATTTTTAACTGGGAAGCGCCGGACGGTTCTAGAACAGTAATTTACCAACCCCAAAAAAAAGCAATATTCGGTTTTAATGTTCGGTTCAAAATGATCCACCATTCGTCTTCACAGTGTCGTCAAAAATGTCAGACATGGAGGCGCGTTTTATTTCTGCAAGTACGCTATTGTTATTTAAAGACGAAAAATTTAAAAAAAAAAGCGTTTTTAAAAAAAATTTGACAAAACAGACAACAAAACGGGGGGACTTTTTTTAAATTCTTAAAATCGAATTAAAATAAAACCTTCATTTGGGCAAAAAATTTCGAACCCCGGTTAACTTCATCGGAACAAATGGCCAAAGTAGACACTTCCTTTAAAAAGGGGGTAAAAAAAGTTCCGCTGCTTTTTTTTTCCCTTTTGGTAACTTTTTTTGGGCTCCGTGGCGTCAATTTTTTTACATTTTTTACATCTATCCCCAATTTTCCCCCCAGTTCCTTTTCCTGCGTCATTTTTTTAAAATTTACAATTAAACCTTATGACGGGGGGCCCCAAAGATTTGCTTTTTTCTATATTTTCAATAAAAAGCAGGGTTTTCTTAGATCTCACTGTATTCTGTTGAATAGTCACTAAATTATTGGGGAAAAAAGGGGGAAATAAAACAAACAAATCTGTCGTGTTAAACAAACTTTTTTAAAGACTACTAAAATCATAGACAGCATTTGACAAACTATATAATATAGTTATAGGGGCGCTACCTACTTGACACCAGCAGAGTATTAACAGTGAATAGAAAAAATATGTTTGCACTATTTCCCCAAACTTCCACTAGAGCAAACCATATTGTA